>BPLS01000229.1:108158-119768 GCA_019656275.1 Rhododendron kiyosumense | reverse complement strand
GAGAGAGATGCAGGTGACTGACTTTGGTAATTTCAAAAAGATAAAAAAATGCCTTCAATTGAGAAGATAAAGTTGTGAATACTTGCATGAATAATCGAGTAAAAAGCTTATCAAGGACTGGAGATAATGAGCCATGAATCCCAATTTTGTGCCGGACCCATCTTTCTCCAATTTTTCCAATCAAATCCCTGCCTGGGAGAGGCTGGAGTGTAATGGCCGGGGGCATTTTCGTCTTTTGGTATCTTTTTTGGTGGGGCCTTGACACTATTTTGCCATTTACCAATTTACTAAAATGGGTTTTCGGACTTCTTGACTATTCCGTTTGTGTCCCAACGTTTTTCCCTTTTTTTTGTCCTTTAATTGCTGGCATTTCTAATTTTGAGTAGGGATGTTTTCGTCTTTCCGTCTCAAGCTTGCAGGAGACAGCTATGTAGTCTGCTCTTCCTCTCGCGTCACTTTCAGCGAGAGAGAGAACAGGAGAACAGAGGAGGACGTCGGCGATGGGGGAGAGAGAGAGAGAAGGGAACAGCCGAACAGCCGGTGGTGGGGAACAAAGCAACAGTGACGGCAACTTCTCCATCGTCTATTTCTATTTCTCTTTCTCTCTCTCTCTCTCTCTCTCTCTCTCTCTGTGTCGAAATCAATCTCCATCTGAAACCGCCTGATCTCCGCCGATTTGCTCATCACAAAAGCTTCACAACGCCATGGTTGCCCACCCTCCTCGATCGGTTCGCCATGGTTGTCGTTTTGTTTGAGGGTTTGTTCGTTTGTTCATCACGTCGCAGAGAATGGAACACACTTCTTCCTCTCCTCTCCTTTCTACTCGCACAGAGTCCTCTTTTTCCTCACTTGAAGAACCAACGCCCCTTCTGTTATGGTGCGCGGTCAGAGCGATTAGCTGGTGCGATTTCAGTTTTGGACCATTTTCTGCTTTGCGCCATTTAATTTCTAGGGTTTGTATGATTTGTGCAATTTTTCTAGGGTTTGGGTTTAGGTTTGGCTTTGGGTATTGTGCGAATTTCTGTTTGATTTATACAATTTCTAGGGCTTATGTTTTGATCTGTTTCGATTTTGATTTTTAGGCTTTGTAATAGTCGATCTGTTTTGATTTCTAGGGCATTATTTATGGAGTGGATTAGGGTTTCGTTTTCTTGGTATTTTTTGATTGTTTTCTGGTATTTAGGTTTCGATTTCTTGCTTATGGACTAGAATAGGGTTTCGATTTGTTGCATATTGACTGGATTATGGTTTTGCACTGAAATTTAAATATCAATTTCTGGGTTACTTAGAACTGAAATTTCACAGAAAATTCTGATGAATTTATAAGGTCATATTGTATGTGTTGCAAATTATATGTATGTTGCTTTTTTTAAAATTCAGTTGGTCACATAAGGCTTCATGGAAATTGTGCAGGACATTAAGAGGGAGAGATGGGTACTTACCAAGGAAGGGATAACATATGCTGCTGCAGGATCACCTGAAGTGTGAGTGTTCTTGGCTGGACCACCAGAGGGCATCTCACTGAATGAGTTGCAGGTTATGCTTCCTTTATAATCTTAAAATTGATTTGCTATTAGAAATTGTGGCCTAATGCATGAGATTGCGGCATGGCAATGCTCTATTTTGTGTTTGAAACTCCGGATGTATCGAGTGATGAGCTTGTTTTTGCGGCATTGGTTGGATTTAGAGATCAGTCTGGAATTTTGTAGTTCTTGATTTCACTTAGAAATGAGTGGTAAACAAAGTTCCATGGACAAGTGCTTTTGAGTTGTGACATAGCCCAACATGAGTAAATGTTGGCCCTTCTTAGAAAATTCATTTTTTGCTTTTGCTGTTTAGGTATTCTTTATGCTTACATACAAATGGTTATTAGAAACTGATTTAGTGACTGCTTGTTTGTCCATGGATGTTTTGATTTGTTGTTCTTGCATGCAGAGGAAAATGGATCCGACGGTTTTTAAAATAGGCCGCTCACAAGCTATAAATAATCAATGGGTGGAGATGGGGAAACAACTAACCAGAAAGGTAAATCTGACAAAAAATCCTCAAACTCTATAGGTCTGAAAAACTACTCTGTATAATTATAATAACACCCAAACCTTCTCTTCATGGGATTAATTTGCCACAAATTTTATCTCATTTACATGTTATTTTGAAGTTTGATACTGCACGTATGCACTCAATGCATTGACATCACCCAAGTTGTAGTCAAAGATAATTAACATTGAATTTTTATCTGTGATTATTGAATATTACAGAGTTGCATTTTAGTTATTTGTTAGGCGGAGAATAATATCCTTCGCCTTACATCGATGCACATTTTACCAGGCTGAATTTTGGTTGAAGCTGACAAGACATTAGGCTCATAAATCGCAGAATGACACAAATTTGACTCGTTTGTGTTTGCTCTAATATCATTTAAGTTAAGCATTGTATGGATCCTCCAAGGAGACTCTTAAGAGTCAAGTCACTTAACCACTTACAGGCATGGCTTGATGTGTATGCGTAACGCCTCCATGCACACAGTGTCTCGCGCTTATTCTCACACCGATGAATTAGCCCCTTTCTCGTTTTCATTTTTGTACAAATAGTAAAAAAATACGACACAATATAAATGTTGGAAAGCTTGGTATTAGTTAATATTGATGCATAAAATATGGATTTTGAGATATAGTTTCCAGTGATATTGTTTCCATATACTCAAGTGACTTCTTTTACGGAAAATTGAAACATCATATAAAACGAGGGTAGTTCAATGTTTAGGGGAGGATTGGTAAGACAAGGAGCTATAAAATTAGAAATGAAAATATTTGGAAAAAGGTAGGGGTATCACCAATTTGATGATGAATTTGAGAGAAAATAGAATAAGGTAGTTTCAAGACATACACCAAAAGGTAGGGAGTGTAGTTCGTGTTGCTTCTTTTTTACAGCCTGTGGCTCAGATCTCAGGGTTCATTAAAAGGTATCATTTCTTTTCTCCCGTACATGTGTATGTGCATTTGTGTATTATACGTTGTTGACCCTGACGTACACATGTTATAGAGAATAATTATCGATGTTAAGACAAAATAGGGATATGCAACAGGGTAAATGATTTGAATACTATCTTTTTTTTGGTCTTTATTCTTCTTTTCCTTCAATATTTGGTTCATGCCCTTTAATTAGAAAATGAAGTCCTCGTGTATGTTTTGTATTCATATTGTTGCATGTTAGATTTTCATTTTCAAGTCAAAGCTTGCTCTCGATTTTCATTTTTAATTAGGACAAGACTATCATGGAGAAGAGCAATACTTATGGTAGAGCCCAAATGGCTGTCGAGTAAATGAATTTGTGTTGTCTCCGGTTTTTTAAGCTCCCAAATATCTGGCTTATAAGTGGAGAGGGGTTTTTGGCAACCACTGTTTCTGTCTCTTTATGTGTTATTTTACCACTTATGTAAGTTCAAGTTTGTGTTCTATCTGGTGTTTTAAGTTCCAGAAATTCTGTTTCATAAGCAGAGAGAAAATGAATTTTTGTGAGGGTAGTTGGCTTCTTTGCAAAACGGTGATGACATTAATAAAGAGAATTGTTATTTTTTAGGTTCATCAACAGACTTTGTGTATAGGTCTGCATGTGGATCCAGTTTGTGGAATCCCCTGGTTGAGACAAAGAAAATGTTGGGTATGCTTTCACTAATTTGCACAATTTTCCTTATTTTTCAAAATTCTGCTGCTGGTGTATGTATAAAAGCTCATCTCATGAGCCAACCCTTTCTTTGTTTTGTTTTTTCCCAGTCTGTTGTTGGTCCGTTTGCTATTATTTGTTTTTTTTTTTTGTACTTCTTTTGTAAATATTTGTGCTGCAACATGAATCAGGAATGTTGATTAATTTCTCGTCAACTATGATAGGTTTCTTATCTTATACCTCTCTTTAGTTCATATTTGTTGAGAATGTGAGACTTATTTGTTGCCATGCCAGATAAGACAAGTTTTTTTTTTATAGGCACTAGATAAGACAAGTTAAAGAAGTTCCGTCCTCACCTATTGACCATCCATCCTTTATTTTCATGTTTTATATCATAGAATTGATATAATGTTATGACTATGTTACTATATTATATTTCAGTCAAGTTACAATTGATGATGGTGCTACGCGCTCTTCGACTCTCCTTTGCCAGGTTAAGGTAATCCAGGACCAATTGATGTTGATAGTGTACGTTGGCCTCTTTAAAAGGCCTATAAAACAATGCGTGTATGTGAGATCTTATTGGACAATTGGAGGTGATATGTTATGTTGAGCTTGATTTGTCTCTTTTTATTATTCAATTCTTTCTACTGTTCAATCTATGAGGGTGTAATATTCTTTCTCCAACATTGCGGTTCTTTAAATTGTTATATCCTGAGACTTTTATTCCTTTTGGGATTTTTCTCCCATATTGGTTCTGTGCATATATGTGATTGCAGATGTGAGCAGTGAAATTGTTCTGAGTAGTGCATTTTTAGGTGTAGTTGATTCTCTCTAGAGCCAAGTGGAAAGATGATATGCATGCTACAAATTCTTCCAAAGTAATCATTGTCCATCTGAAAACTTACCCATTCTAATTCTGTTAAAACCATTTTATTTATTGAATTGAGATTAATACTTCTGTTTATTTGTTCATGTATGGATACATCTATAGGTCTATATACAAACAGAATTCATATAATGGCAAAGAGATGCATAATTCTTATTAATGTTGGAGTGTGTGGATTTTAATTTGAAAGCATCAGTAGGGACGGTGTTCAACGTTGCTGGAGCTCATTGCCTATAAAAAAAATACGCCTCCTTTGAAATCAACTGATCTCGGCTGTTGTTGCTTTTCAACTACACCTAAAACAATACACAATACAGGTATGTTGAAAAAGCAAATCACCATATGTAAAAGAAGTCTTATTACTACTATTCAGGCTACCTTTTGTGGGAATGTAATTACTAATTTACTATTCAAACAAAAAAACCGACACCATACCAGAGAAAAAAAGAAAGAGAGACCTGTGTAATTTGTCCTTCTTTTACAACAATTTACAAAATAACCCAAAATTAAACGGTAAACACTAAATAAAATTTACTATTAGACCAGCAAGTATGACCGAATGTGCAACGCACGTTGCTAACAACCTAGTATATTTAAAACATCTAGGGATGACGCGTCATATCTTAGAAAATTGGCTAGTCTTAATTTATTGATAGCAAAGAGGAAGAAAAGAAATTACCTTCAGAACGATAGCTATAGTGCCAGGGGGCTTAGAAGCATCTGGAACTTGGAATGCTGCATTATGCCTATTAGGATCAAATTGCTCATTTGTTGGGTTATATTTTTCCACTCCGGACGTTTTGAATACCTGAACCAAACATTCAGTAAACCTAATAAGAAATTGTATCTTGATACAAACGTTATAAGGTAACAAAACAAATCGAATTTGAACCATTATAAATGATAGCATACAGCAATGACTGCAGTATTCCAGATGGCCAAGAAATTACCAGCTGCTCGTATGGAATGCAGTTTGGATGGAAATACAAAGAAACACACATGCAGGAGTAAAGGAATGCATGATATCTCACCATAATTGCTCTGGAGCAATATGTTTAATATACCTCTAGAAGTTGCTTTTCTGTCATGTCAACACCTTCAAGAAGTGTTTTGAGAAGGGGCACTGCTCCAGCAGTGTCTTTAGATGCATCAATCTTTGAGAAACTGTTTTCAACAACAGAAGCAGCTCTAGCCAAATTATCTGCAACATCCAGTAAACTCTTTGCAAAACTCTGCACCATAATGCGCAAACAAAGAGCAAGTAAGACTTACAAATCGGCAAATCACAACAAAAACTGAGGGTTGGATCCACCTTAAAAATTAGACAGCATTATTTAAAAGGACACAAACCTGTATGGCAAATTTTTTGGAGTTTGCTGCTTCACGTCTTGTCCTTAACATGACATTTGCCATTTCAGCATCAGCCAGGAGAACTTTTTCTTGCATCATCTCAATTGCTTTGTCCTTCCCTTTCAGGAGTTCTTCCTTATCTGCCATAACTTTCAACAGATCCTCCCTGGATAAATCGCTTTCCGAATCTGAATCAGAAAATGCAATTCGTTTAGTATGTCTCCTCCTCCTTTTGGCAGATTGGGATTCCAAACTAGAATCTGATTCAACTTTCTGATTAGTTACTTCTATATATTCAGAACTGGAAGCTTCTTTTTTATCAGGATGCGTGGTAGCTTCACTTGTTCTAGTGTGAGTACCATAGTTTTTAGACCGGGCAGCTTCCGTTTCAGTAGTTTCTGGAGACGCAGATGACCAGAACCCAAGTCGTCGAAAAAAAGATGCGTTGAGGGGTGAGTTCTGTGATAATGACACGAGACTGGTAACCACCTGGAACACAAAAAACACGTGCATTTAGCACTTCCTAGATGAAATGTCACCACTCACCAGGAAAAAAGAAGAGGAAATGTCTCTTTCTTCTTCAAAATCAACCTCCAAACCATATAGCACTGAAGGTGCATGCAACATAGCTTTGAGGGATCCAAACCGTGATACCCACTGGGCTAACCATTGCATAGCGGTAACAACCTTGCCTCAAACCTTCCCTCGCAGTATGAGGACCAGAAGCTCCATAAGAACAAGAGTCCTACCAGGCAAGACTCAGGCCTACTATCAACACCACGGGAAGGTACGGAAGGTTTGCTTAGGTATAGTACCCGTTGCACAATGTGAATTGCCTGCCACGATTGAGAGGCTAGATCACACTAAAGTTAACTAACTTGTGCAATTGGCCCCGGCATCCACCTTGTGATCACAAGGTGGTTAGGCAAGACCCGCGTGACCTACCCCTTATACATGGAGAGCTCTCAGTCCGGCTACTTCTCTATCTTTCCTCAGCATCGTGGGCTATACTGACGTTGCTGGCTTGTCATAGCTAACAGATGACATCCTGTCCTAAATCCTCTAGTTCGTAACTTCAAGTCCAGAGTTCTGATTGAGGGTGCACCTTGACGTTAAATAACTAATAAAATGAGAAGAAAAAATGGGAATCACAGCTCCAACATTTTTGAATTCTTTTTGTGTTGCACAACTTCAAAACCTAAACTTTGACACCCACAATAATTTCTTGGTAAATAATACACAAAAGACTACAACTTTATAGAAATTAGAAACATACAAGACCTGAGCCTTAAACCCTAGCAAAACCCAAGTTCTTATACGAAGTGCAAGTCACTCCAGAGTTAGAGGGCGCACCTTGTTTTGATAGTGACGAAGAGAGTGGAATTCATTGGAATCGATTACGATGGGGCGGCGAGCATAAACTAGCAATGAGTTTCGGACGGTTCTCTGAAAACCAGAAGCAATCCTATACAGCGACATCCGCCGTTAAAGAGAGAGAGAGAGAGAGAGAGAGAGAGAGAGCGGAGAGGGAAGCATCTAAAACCTTTGGGCACCAAGTCATCTTAACCGAAATTCCTCCACCAAAACCTAATTATTGGATGAAGCAGTAATTTTCACACTTCATTTTTTTTGATAAATGCATTTTATTTTTTGTTCTTTAGTAAAACTTTAAAATGTAAAAGCTTTTAGAGTTTGATGACTGGTGCCCAAAACCAAATTATTTGAGCTCAACCTGGCTCGAGCTTGAATAGTTTTGAATGAGCTGAGCTCGAACACTTCAAAATTTTGTTCGGCTTGTTTGCAGCTCTGAACGGGTAATGTGTTTCATATGGGTTGAATATGGGATAGTTTTGAACGAGCCGAGCTCGAACACTTCAAAGCTTGGTTCAGCTTGTTTGCAACTCTGAACAGGTAATGTGTGTTATAAGGATTGAATATCAACCTTTCACATGTTTGCTACAGCTTATAAAGTTGTTTGCGAGACAAAAACAACTTCAATAAGCTTTAAAACACCTGTTCAAAAAAAAAAAAAAAAAAAGCTTTAAAACACATGACAATTCAGGACTCCATTTTCTTACTCTCAAGATTGGCCTTTACTTTTAGCATGATCAACTTCATAACAAAGCCTCCTATCCATGATGAAGAAGAAAAGGTAATCTGGAGAGCCATAGATTTCAACATGACAAAGTATATAGAAATCTCCCAAATGGTCATGCTTCCATTTCCAGTCGATCAGAATCTCATTATCCACTGTAATCACCATCACTTATTACAACAACGAATGTTTTTTTTTGAAATCTACAATGCATCAATGATACACATGTACTTGGAAATTTCCAACTTGTTTTCAATTTTCATTATCATCATTCTTTTGCCTCAGCTGGTTCTGGCTCAGGATAGTAATCATGCCTGCAAAAATGCACGACAGTTACGAAACGAAGGAAATGAAAAAACAAATAATGTGTAGTTACAGGAATTGAATCGATCCGACTTACTGAATTTTGCGTGACAGTTGATAAAAGCCTGTCGCAGCCATTGTGAGATTGACACAAACAAGATTCAAGTTTTTCTGAAATCTCAAAACAAAATACTCCATCAATATCCCTAAATAATTGGCTCTTGTTTAGGCTACGAATCAGCACCATTGAGGCTGCAAATTGTTTCCAATTATTCACTCGGGATAAAATCAGAGCAAAGGTATACAAGGGGAAGGGGGCATTTATCATGTAAAAGAACATAAAATGGGTCACAAGATCCTACGCTGTGGTGTGAGTAGTTTTGCATTTTAATATTTTCTTAGATTTATGTAATGGCCTATGGAGGCAGACGGCCGTTGCTCGGAGAATGGAGTAGAATTTCGCACGTAGTTGTTGTAATTTCTGAGACAACAGAGAAAGGGGAAGTAAGGGAGGCACAGAAAAGAGTTTTGAGCAGGGGTTTCTGCTTTTCCTATGTGTTCGTATGCACTTTGTTGAATCACGTGTATCTTGTGTTCTCCTCCGTTCTATGTGTTTGATTGACGTGCCTAATTATTTTTGCGGGTTAGTACCATCTTGAAAAAAATTGACTGAGGGCTTCACTTGTTTTTCAATTTAGCAGTTCTTGTAATTTCAAACCAAAACAATTTCCGAGCACTAACACAAACAGTTTACAGACAATTTTCCAGTCACCTAATAATTTTAGAATGGGAGGGTCAGGCTTACGGGGATGATCTGCGTGCTGTAGCGAGACCAAATGAGTCCACTGATTGCAACAACTACAAAATCAAACAAAAAAATCTGTAAGAATCGAATCCTTAGAGTACATCTATGTATGTATAGCCCTGTATAGCAGTATAGGTGCAGGAATCTGAAGACTAATAAGTAGTACTCCTAGTAAATGCAAGGAAGTGAGAGTAGTACCTGTTTGATGAGGATAGGAGAGCTGTTCAGGTGGTTTTGAGAAGTCAGCAACATTAGCTACGCTGATCACCCACTTGAATGTTGGAGCCCAAAAGTGAACTGCATTTGGGGCAAAGGAGAGAATCAGATAAGGTACTCAAGTGAATATGCTAAACACTAGCAAGTCATGGTGGTACTTCTAGCTAGCCAGCCCCAATTTCAATCTTGTTTAGACCTTACACAGCTGTAATTATAAAGCATAAGTTCGATAACTGGATTGAACCAATGGTTTATGCCCCCACTGAACATTCAAACAAGGATCCCCTATTAGAGTAGTATAAAGCAGCATGTTTACGACTAGCTGGTTGTTTTCAGCAGAGTGCGTGAGTGTGGTTGGTGCAGCAGAGGCCCTGCCAGAAGTGGATACAGTATGAGCAAAAGACGGGAATCCCCATATCCGGCATAAAGAAACTCAATCAGGGGGGAGTTAGGATGGTATTTCAAAAGGGGAGCCGTGAGTTCTTGCTTTCCTTGTTTGAAAGGTCTTGGTTTGGTATGGCATTAGAGAAAACTTGTTATGGTTATGCGTGTTGGGTCGAGACCCCGACCCCGACCCCGACCCCGACCCCGATTCACACCTCCAAGCACAAGCACGAAAATAAACCAAGCACAAACGAGAGATGTCCGAGGAAAAACTCCACTATGTATAAATCACATATACAAGTATGAAAAAACCTCACTGGCATAGCCACAATCCGGCTTCCCCACTCCTCTCTCTCTCCCTCACTCCGGTGACTCTCCGACGGAATATCCGAGCATCTCCGAGGAGCACTGCTCCCCCCGACGGGGGAGCCTCATGGCTCACACACTCTCTGCTCTCTCTCACGTCTCTTGCACACACACCACAGTGCACACACTGCACTTTTACACCGAGGGGGAAGAGATCCCCTACACTCACACCCATCACACTAGGGTGTATCCCAACAAGGCGGCTATATAGGAAAGGCGAAGGTGGGGTGTGGGGTGGTTATGCGCCCTGAATAGAATCAATAAAAGTTCAATCAATCTATCGAATGCTTAGAGTAGGAGTTGAGGTGGAAGGAAAAAAAGGCCATTGATTCTTCCAAACAACATACGTACGTTTCATGCTTCTTAACCAATTTGACTAATTCCACTTCCTACCCGCAGTATGCTCTTTATGATCTTGGCTCATGATTCAATTGCCACGTATCTATTGAGCCTCTATGAGTAACATAAAACTACGGGCTAAACCCATTAGTAAGGATACTTTTGAGGGGATCACCGCGCAACCACTTGCAACCATAGGATCTTGGCAGTGTGTGGGGAACTCAAGACCAAAGTTCTCCAAGTTAATTGCCTCTCGTATATGCCTTTTGGATCTCTGCGATCCCTCAGAAACAAAGTTGACTACGGTAAACGCCTAGTCATCTAATCTGTTCTTTCCTATCTGATTGTAGACCACCCTGGGGAAGAGCCAGCTAAGATAAGATAGATAGACAGCATAGAGAACTGCCAAGCTTGTCTTTGTGTCTGTCTCCGTCTCCGGAGTAGACTCAATCTTTAATCTTGATCCAAGCTTGAATGAAACGATCTGAAGCTTGCTATGACTCTCCTATGAGAAGAAGGAACTACTCGTGGTACTAGGCCCATCACTTCAAAATTCAATCGCAATCCCATTTCTTAGTCACCTGGCGAACCGCCCCTTGGGAACTTCAGCAGGATGAGCTCTTTGAAAACTTTTGTTTGGTAAGACGACGAATCTCTTGTTTCGTGAGAAGCACAATATGTTGCACTAATTGGAAAAAAAGGATTCGAGCCAGACGGAATCTGGCGATTAGAAAGCTGTCCATACGAGTCTACGACCGAGACATGATGCCTAACAGGACACTGTGAATTCATAAATGGAGATTATTTTTTCTACTGTCTGATTCTAATTCACCCGTTTCTTTTCTTTTCGTAAACCGGATATAACAGTAATCCACTTATCCAGATAAGCTAATAAATAAAAATAAGACAGATTAGAGGCACAAAATTAGTTTTTGGGTAATTATCACAATCCAGAAACACCTAATACAACCTCTCCATCCACGAGATCAATTCAAATTGAACAAAAAAATACTGACAGATGAACAAACAAGAACAAATCAACGACATAAACTTATTATTATGAGAGAGAGAGAGAGAGAGAGAGAGAGAGAGAGAGAGCTGACTGGTTTTTGGGCCAGCAGGGTGGTTCCAGAAGGCTTGGATCTTAGAACCTGCCATTGGAGACTGGTTGCGTTTCTACAGAGGAGAAGTGTTTACTAA
>BPLS01000229.1:41728-93123 GCA_019656275.1 Rhododendron kiyosumense | reverse complement strand
AGCACGAGAGAGAGAGAGAGAGAGAGAGAGAGAGAGAGAGAGAGAGAGAGAGAGAGAGAGAGACCTGTTTCTTTCGAACTCGATTTACACTCCGTTTGGCTCGAATTCTGATCGCGTAGAAACTGGTTAGTACCAACTACCAAGTACGGAGTACTCCTATATGATTACAGGGTAAATTTCACTCACCTACCCTGAGGTTCTGATAATTGCACTGATCTCCAGTTACCTTGCAAACTATAGTTACCTTGCAAACTATTGTTCATATATTCCCCCGTTCCGTTAAATTCACACTTAACACCGTTAGTTTTTATTATTAATCGACTGAAATCCCTTTGAGTATTACTCCACTAAACTAAAAAATCAAGATTTTTCTTCTTTTTGTACTTTAATTGGAGTATTAAATACTAAAACTAAAATTATGCTGATTCTATAAGATAAAATTTGTATAGTCACCAGACCATTCCATATTTTTATTAAGTATCATATTTTATAAAAATTATTCCATATTTATCGTTTAGTTATTTTTGATATTTATCTATTTTTTCTTCTTTTCTAGTAAAAGCGTTAATTTCATCATCAAATTAGACACAGTTATACAAACCTCGTTGAATTTGAATATTAATCATGCATTATAAATTATCATAGTCATTGTCTATTTTTTTTTTCTCTTCAAAGTGTATTTTTCCACGTGGAGGACACATAGATATCTAATCCCCATACTAAAAAAAAAAAAAAACTCTTTGTAACGATTCTTTTAGGAAATAAAGTCACTATAATTTACGCATTGATCATTCTTTAAAGTCTTCTGCTACTTTTCTTTCTCCTACTACTGCATTAGTGATGAAACATAATTTTAACTAAAGAACTAATAGGGAAAATAAGAAGGAAAAATAAAAAAAGATTACAGATTTTTTTATACTTGCTTTATTTCATCAAAAGACATAAATACACAGACAATTTTTTTGTATGTTGGATTAGGCATTTACATGCGTCCTTTACTTTTCAAAATCCACGTACAAGAGGGAAAAATAGACCATGATTATCAAGATGGAAAATGCAGAACTCATTACACAAGTTTTACCAAACAAATAAAGCTTCTCTGCAACAAATTCCAAAAGAATAACCAACAGAATAAGAGCTTCTATGCAAATGGGAATGATTTTTTTACTTACATCTGTACCATAAATTCGCATTTCTTGCATTCACCTAACAAAAGACACTTGTACGCCCAAGAAAGTTGGCAAAAATGGGTTGAAAAGGAGACAACGAAGTATAAGGTACATGAATGAATGAGCTAGCAAACATTGTCTCTCAAGCTCCTGAAAGTTCAGCCATAGGGATTTTGGAAACTCTTTAAGAGTTTAGGAATGTCATATCCCAACAAGTCATCAACAGCTTGTATCTTTTGAGATTTCAACTTCTCAAACTTGTCGATGTTGTAACCACTCAAAACCTCCCTAAATTGCTCAACATTTGGAAAATCTCCGGCTGGTAAATGGTGTTCTCTTTGGACCTACAACAGGAAAAGCAAAGTATAAAAACACAATATAATGGGGTATCAGTACAAAACATTGTTTGGCATGTGTGTGTGTGTGAGAGAGACGGGGGGGGGGGGGACCTTTGCAAACTCATCTTCCAGATTATCAATCAGCCTCTGTTGAGCTTTAGTTTTGCCCATCATAGCAGGCATCTCTTTCTTAAGATGGCTAATAATATAAGCATGAATCTTGGCAGCTCTGGCACGTTTCACGAATTCATTGATCTGTACATGACACATCAGTAGTCTATATGAATGTGGTTGCTTTAAGTTTGTTCAACATTTCAAAAACTAGTAAATTTACAACAAGAGCAGACAAAGAATTAAAAGTCTCAAAAGAGGTTACTGCATTGGACTCACCCGACGATCACAGGCCTTCTTTGGTATGTCTTTCAAGTCAGAAAGAAGATCTTCCTGCTCTCTCTCAAAAAGTTCTTTGCCAAGTGGACCGGCAACAGCCTCACTTACAGGTTTGTCATTGAATGATCTGCCAAAATTAGGAACGACAGCTAACTATTGAGCATACGAGCATTTTGATACTCCAAAATTTACGAGGGTGGTGCAAATAGAGAAAGAGGTATGAACCAAAAACAAATTGCATATATTCTTAAGAAACCACTGAAATAATCGTGAAGAAGCAATATACACTATTTCTTCTCATGGAAGCCCAACACCTTCTTTATCATGTCTTTTTATCATTATATTATGTGAATGTATATTTCTTGCTAAAGAAATACTCCTTTAACAAAGGAAACATGAGAGCATGATTTCCAATTTTTGAGTCTTTAATTAAATAAATAAAGAAACTACTTCAGTGTTTATATTATATCCATCTAACTGGGGGGGGGGGGGGGGGAAAAAAATGCAATGATGATATATTGAGAGCCTACCCAATATAAACACGCATAACCTCAGGAGTATTTAGAACTTTCCCAAGCGACCACATCAGTGCTCCATATATCCTCATTAGCTGCAACATGAAGCAATCAATTTGCATATTTAATTGCTACTACCAGACATAGATACTCAAAGATCAATATTGAATACCAGATTGTGTTACAATTTACACTATATATCTTACTTGTTGGGTATCAACTTGATCTGCCTTGTTCAAAACCACACGTATCTTGTCATCGTGACCGCGTAGAGATGAAATCACACGCTTGAATTCATCACTGATATCAAGTTTATGTGGATCAAACAGCAGCAAAATGAGATCACACTTTGAAGCAAACCAAGATGTTACACCAGTAAACTCATAGCTTCTCTGTGTCCGTTGCTTTTCTCCAGATAAAACCCCAGGAGTATCAACAAATGTTATGTGCTCCAACAGCTTCATATATATATATTCAAAAGCATAAGCAAATTCAGTATATAGGGAGGGATACCTCAATGGTTTTAACTGAAATTCTACTGCAACAACTAACCGGATGTGGCATTTGAGAACACTCAAACTTTGAAAGAAATGCAGTTCCAAAAGTTGTCAGACCACTAAATGGCATATCTGCTTGAACAGCAATAGTGTTCCCTGGTATACTTCTTTCATCAGGACCATTCTGTGACAAATATCAGGAATGATAGTCAAACTATTCAGCGTTAGAATGTATAAAGCAGAAATTAGAAACATAGAGTTGTTAAAAGAGTAGAAGGCTACACTAAACATTGAAAGTGTGAGTGAAATTAGAAACAGAAGTAGAAGTAACAAGATCAATAGCATAAACAAGAGGACAGTGAATTTGGCTATTTCTTCACCAACAACAAGGCAGAAGAACTGATAGATAAGTACCATAACAACGACAAATCTATCCGTTGTAGGTTCAGGTCCAATGTGAGCTCCTGTTGAAAATTGAAGACATGATAGGCAAAATTAATATTGCCACCCAACGCACACAAATCACATACAGAAGGGAAAAAATACAGACGAAACAAAAAACACTTGCCCGGACAACTATTTTCAGTAAATGTTTAACACTTGCCTGGATAACTATTTTTCAGTATATGTTTAAGGAATGTTGTTTTCCCTGTGGAGTATTGACCCAACAGCATAACCATAGGTTTCGCTTCAAAATCACTGTTTGTCTGCCACAAGCAACACAAAAAAAGAAAGTGTTAACTAATGTATCTTAACCATGCATGTTACTTGCAAAAGGCAAAACTATTTAAATGTTTGTGCAGAAACGAAGAAGGAGAAACTGAAGTCAAGAGAAATCTACGATCTACTTCACATGAAAATCAAGGCCATATGCATTTATCACTTACCAATAAGGGGGACACAAAATCGTTGTAATGGTATGTAACCTCTAATGGCTTTAATTTCTGTACATATAACTTCTTCAAGCCATCGATAATTGAGGTAACAGAGGACAATGGAACCTGTAATATACATGAGAGGAGCATTCTAAGAAGTAAACAAATGAAGTTAGAAAGTTAAGAAAACGGTCAATTCAAGAAGAGATGACAATTATAACAAATTTCTCTAATTTGTAACAAGGAAAATCAAGTCATTTCCAGTGGGCTGGTGTCCATACTATAGCGAAGAAAAAAATAATCATGAGGAAGGAGCGTCAAAAACTTTTAATCTTAATTGAAAACCCCGGTAACAAGACAGACCATAAACATATGAAGTATCCTAACTATTCTGTAAGTTTCTTTCAGGAGAGCACAAAAAGCAGTGGCATGTAGTTCATGGCTACAGTATGTGACTTTCACTAGAAATTCATTTTTCTAATGGCAAAAGTCTTTGGAATGAAAGAAAAGAGAAATGGATCAATAAAGACGGATGCAACCCAATGATCAACAAGACATAATATTCTGCAGAAAGGAGGACTAAATGAAGAAATAACATCATAACAAACCTAAAAGAAAACAACATAAGCTCTCCTAACCATGAATAATGACCAGTAGTGAAGAGCTTTCCCGGGAGAGATAAATTCTTTGACTCTTTTTTTTTTTTTTTTCTGGGTAATCCGCAACCAATAAAGACTGGCATTGAAACACTACAATGTATACCTTCTTTGCCGATTTTGAAGAAGTAAACCAATGAGCCGATGGAGATAGTTGCAGTTGAGAACTACCTGCGTTAGTGTTAATCAATGATTTGAAAGGACAAATTGAGACTTGTGCAGATAGAGTGAAAACACTTCTTACCATTCTGTTCAGGGTCACTTCTCTTATGTGCACGCTTCTTCTTCTTCTGAAGAATATTGTTATTTAGCAAGTCAGGACATATCCAATAATTTCCAAATCATATTCTAGGAGTCATTACAATACTTACAGCTAGTAGCTTATCCAGACGTTCCATAACAGGGGGCTTTAAATTTTCCAAGTCCACTGCAAGGGTACACGAGGATGTCAACTTGAATTTGCAGCAAACCACCCCAAGCATCCAATGACTAGAACACCCAACTTACACTACTTACCTTCAATACTCAAGGTATCTTTTGTTAGCGCATGTCCACCTTGCGCCAAAGAAATTAGCTACAAGAGATGTCAGCTTGTAAAATATAAGTCAAAACTATAGAGTCACACATCAAACATTAGAAGACAAGACAGACACAGCAGAAATTGAACCTGCATTGCAGAAATGAACTCTTTAAAGCCAAGAAAGCCTTGTCTTTTGGAATCTGCCATAGCCCATACCTTGCAGATAAAAAGAAGAGGATGAATTGGACAACAACTATAAAACGAAAGAGAAGCATAAATCTCTATTTGTAGGTGCACAAAGACCAGCATGTCATCAAGCCAAAATGCTCTTATACACATGTTTGCTATTGCATCTGGGGAGTCATTTACACGTGCATTAAAATTGAGCTGTGTCCTGTTCGTCTCCTCGTGATTCATTTCGTTCAAGAAAGAACAGAAGTCCCTAGCACAGGACACTTCACATTAACAACCCACTCCCCTCCCCTCCCCTCCGAGAATGGAAAAAACAAAAATTGGCTCGCAATCTTGAAACAAAGTCATAGCCATAAGAAGATGACAGAGCAAGTAACTTATCAAAATTGTAGTAGTATTGACAACAGCGTAAACATCTACAATTTGTGGATGGTGTATTGGTTCCCGTGAATTAGTACTTAAATTTTTTTGGTAACTAGGAAAAGGTGTCCGGGCGTGCACCTACTAATCTCTGGGGACTTATCCCATTGTCTATTAGCAGGAGCCCTTTTCAAATTGGGACAAAGCACTGTATGGAGTATGGACTAACCCACAATAATAAGAAAACAAAAATTCATGTTTAAAGAATGTCAATAAATCCATGATTACAACAGAAAAAACAACTCACACGAAAGATAAATGTGTTCTGATGATGCATCTATCGAAATCAGATAAATATGAATTTTGGCTTGACTAATATTTTCAATGCGATCTGAACGTTTAATTTTTGATCATTAAAATGATGGAGCCTATATGCTAATGTGACAAATCGGTTGTGTTTGGTTGTAAAAATGGGAGCCTGAGTAGACTTTTCCACAAAAAAATTCTGCATTATTGAGAAATTCTAAGTACAACGAAAAATGTACCCCAAAATTATCCTGAAAAGAAAAATCAACAATACTTGTTGATTTACCTTTTCAGGTACAATCTCTGGCAGCAAGACCAAATTTAAGGATTGCCACATTGTTGAGAGAATACAAAGAAGAAAACTTTAATAGAATAATCTATAGAAACGCGCATCTCGTGTGCCAAGCCTTCTAGTCAGCAGAATTGCGCTTTTCTTTTCCTCGATTTTCTTAGGAACACAGTCAGAAATAACCTTAGCCACATAATTCTCAAGTAGGGCGCCCCCGCTCCGAAGTCTCGCTCTAGGCTCGCTCTCTCAATCTTTGCTCTCGTGGTATTAAATTTAGTAGTTCGACGCTCGCTCTCTCAATCTTTGCTCTCGTGATATTAAATTTAGTAGTTCGAGATATGTTTAAAGGATATTTTCACACTTGCGCACGCGTATTATGTGACTAGGAAATAATCGAAAGGAAAAAAAGGACGAATGAACGAAAAACGCACGACCAGCCAGCAGGTACCTACCTGCTTGAGATCCTCTCGAGGCAAATTCGACATGGCAAAGAACTTGAGGGCGTCGGTCCCCGTAATGCGCTCGTCGCCGTCTGAAATTGAAACGGTTGATCATTAACAACAAAGAATACATTGTTTTAACAATCCGAAGAAAAAATCCGCACGTAATCAGGAACATGCAATTGGAGATATGGAAACAAGTAGACGAAACCTGAATCAGCGTAACTGAACCATTCCTGATAGATCATCTGGTGCTCTTTCGAGCACTTGCTTATCGGTGACGAATCAATCTCCATTATTCTTAATGATTCAAACCCTGGATCAAATAGATTGGCAAAATTAATCGATTTTCGCAGCTTCAATTCAGATTTTACTATTTCGAAGGAAAGTTTCGTTGTCGTCAATTGAGAATCGGAGACGAAGCTCCGTTTCTCAATCCGGACGGAAAAAAAAGCTGGATACAACCGATGGTTATTTGTAACGCCAAATTACATGACTGGTGGTGGTGGCATCAATAGATTTTAGAATCAGTCGATTTTCCCGGCTTGGTTTTAGGTTATTTGAAACAAACAAGAGATACGAATGTGAAGATTTTTTCCTCGCAGTAAACTTCTCGGTGGAGAGAGAAGAGGGAGAAACGTTATTTTAGCATGGCTAGTTTGACGATGCATGGGAAACGGTGTCAAAAAGGGGTGCTGTACGAGGATTCTCCCCCCGGGCAGATGGTGCGAGGATTTTCATGGGATTTATACCATACATTATGATAATAAATGGTTCGGATTAAAAACAAATACTCCTAAGAAAGGGTTAGTCGGATTAAGGAGGTGTTCGGACAAATAAGCTAAAGTGGCTTATTTTTTGTCCTTATTCAAATTTTTTTCGTATCACATGGCTTATTGTCAATTTTTTGGGGATTATTGCATCCTCACGACGAGAGGAATCTAAAAAGTAAAAAATTTTGACCGAAATCCAATTTTTTTGGAATAAAGACGAAACAAGTGGCTTATTGGCTTATTTTCGTTTTTTTTGGGTTTGTTTGGCTTATTTTTGGAGGGAAAGCCAATGGCTTTTTTAGAAGAACAACCCTTAACTCTTTTCTAAGTCTTACTTTTTGGAAAAATTTATTTTCAATCCGGACCATTAATTGCTAACATGAACGATCTAGATGAAAACTCTCACACTATCTTCACAGAGAGAATCCTGATAGAGGGTCCCGATTGAAAATGGGTTAGTTGGAAAAGAAAGCCATGGACTCGGCTCCCATCCAGTTTGGTCCAGTTTTGGCCCTTTGTGGGTCTCTCTCAGGACCACAACCATGATCGAAACCATTCACTTTTTAGAACTCATCTAAAACATCGACCATGTCAAAATCAAGAACATCGACCATGTCAAAAATCAAGCTGATTAGGTACCGTTTAATATGATTTCGAAATGCATTAATCTTGTTTTTAAAAAAGAGTGCACAAAAGATTACAACCCTTTTTAAAATCATATCAAACAGTACCCCATTAATCTGATTTTTGACAAAGATAATGTTTTAGACGAGCTATAAAAAATAAACAGTTCTGATCATTATTATAGATTCGGAAAAAGCTCACAAACAACCCAAACTGGATGGGAGCTGACTCCGAAAGGCATAGGGTCTTTGTACTGTGTTGATGACCCCACCACAAAATCAAGGGAGCTTCTCCTCCCACCGTCCAATTTGGTCTAGTGAGTTCTTTCCAGAATTTTTTTTCCAATCGATGTTAAAAATAATTTACATCATGTATAGATTACAATGTTCACATATAAATTATAAAGTACAAATCACGGGATTACATTTATTGTTAGAGTTACCGAGATAATTAAGCTTAACAACTCAATCAATATAAGAAAATAAGCCTATGGTACGAGAAAATAAAAGAAAGGAAGAGAGCCCCTCTAAAAGGGAAGAACACTTCACACAGGGCTGAGGAGATTCGAGCTCCTAACCTCTTAATGAGAGGAGTTGCGGCCAACTGGGTTAACCCCAATTAGTTTTCCAAATTCAGTTTAATAGTTTCATGTCTTTTTTTTTGGGATCATTTAATGGTTTCACGCGCGTTTGATCATGATATCTATAACTCTATGGGGTTGACAAAGTGGACATGAAAAAGCCACAAGTGTTTGATCATGTGGTTGCATGTTCGAATCTTATAGAGGCCAATCATTTCAAACCTTTGGGCCACTGGGATTTATGTTCGGTCGTTACCTTTAAGGCCCCATAATTAGTCAAATTGCGCACAAATTAACTCGAACATCCGGTTATTAAATGATGATTAATCGTCTCCACGATAATCAGAAAAACAAATCTTGATCATCTAAGTGGTCCGAGCCCATAAATGAGAAATTGACCGAAAATTGAAGCCTCTCTTCTCATGTTTAGGGCTCTAACCTCGTGGTACACTAATCACACTATTAACGACCAACCGTAAATGCTTTTCACTTACTATTTGAGAGTTTTTAATTACAAAAATGCTACGTACACAACGAGAGGAATGCGATAAGGAACACAACTGATCGCTTACCGTCCATTATTGTAGTTAATTATCAGGATACACTCAAATTTTTCCTGCAAGAGTTATCTCTTCCTCTGAAAGAATTTATTAAAAAACTGGATTGTCGAAAATATTTTTGAACGGTTAAGATGCAAAGTTATGCCACAACTTGTTGCACAACCATTGTGCACATAGCATTCTTGATCAATTTAAGTACTAAATTGCGATGTCATGCGAACAATAAAAAATCTTTTCATTTGCGTTTCTTTCAATTGCCATGCTTAGCAAGAGATAACTCTTGCGGGAAGGGGTTGAGTGAATCCTTACCATTAATTACAATAATGGATGGTAAGCGATCAATTGTGTACCTTGTTGTGTTCCTCTTGTTATGCACGTAGCATTTTTGTAAATTGATACCCAAGTTGTGAAAGACTACAACAAACCAAGTTACTTTCTTATATATTCTTTTGAATACATCAAATGCCATCACTTCGGAAGTCCAAGAGCAACTGGTCTCGATGTTGCATCTCTCTCTAAGTTGGTGAACCGATAAACGCGCGTAACCTAAAAAAATGAATAAGACTACTATCGACAGAGAGATACAGTGATCAATTCGAACATCAATTTTACATATCTCGAAGGTATTCGAATAATAATTTCAACTCTAGAACTATAAAGTAGAGAGACTGAGAGACAAAAACCTAATTCTAACCAACCTATGTCGACCCGAGCTTAAGCAAAGGCTAGAATTCTGAGCTCGCTTCGAGTTTGAACAATACAAAACTCGACTTGGTTCGTTTGTAGTTCTAAAATTCTTAGAACATTTTGAAAGGTTATAGAGTTGATAGAACCTTTAGAAATCCATAGATTTCTGTAATATTCTAGAAACTATTAAGCCTAGCAATGGAGAGTTCTACAATATTGTGGAGCGATGGAGAACTATGTAGATTGAATACGAATCATTGGATGAATATGATTCTTGACCATTGATTGTGGAGGAGGATAGTTATAAAAGGCAAGGAAAACCTCATTTTGAGAGGTGCACATTTGCAAGAGAACATTTGGAGATGTGTTAGGTGAGTGCGGAGAGTGCATTTGGAGTATATGTGCATCAATGGTTGTGCGATGTGTGAGTGAGTGATGTGTACACTCGGATAATCTATTTTATTACAAAACGAGTATGCCTGGTACGACATTAGCAATGAGTGTGAATAGTTGAAAAACTCAGTCCACACTACTCCTTAAAAACCCAAGTGTTAAGAAGGGAAAAATTGGGGTTTTATAACCAGCACAGATGGGGCATGTCTAGGCGACGTGGGACACATTCCAACACACTCTCCTGGACCACAACACATGGCAACTGGACAATGGTCCATCAAACAAAGGCCCAACTAAGCTCTAATACCAAGTTCAAAAGCTCAGCTCACATTATTCCTTAAAACCAGGTTGAAGAATAGGGAAATTGGAGCCTTATAACCAGTACAGATGAGGTATGTCCAGGCTACGTGAGACACATGCTTGTTTTTACTCGTTTTGTAATAAAATAGATTATCTATCGAATAATCAGGATTAATGGTCATCATTTAGTTCGAAGGCCCGCAACCCACCCAAGCCTGTCAGGCCCATCGGCCTTTTACCCAGCCCGAGCCTGTGAAATTGGCGGGCTAGCCCAACCCGTAGTTTGTAATGGATGGGCTTGGGCCTGTGAATTTTTACTCAGCCCGCCTGTAGGCCCGGCCCATAAGCCCACCCACAAAGCTGCTCGTGGTACCCGCTCGCTAGCCCGAAATCCCACAAAACCCTTTTTTTTCTCCCTTGGTTTATTATTTCAATTTATTGACAAGTTTTGAAGCCTTTTTTTATTATCAGTAGGCATGTGAAAGATCTCAAATATTCCATGTTTCATGCAGGTTTATTTTATGGATACTCAAATTTGGTACGCTGTGTTCTCCACTATATGTGGTGGTATTCTTGGGGCATTGGATCATTTAGGAGAGGTAATTCCCTTGAACACATAACTCCGATGATTACTAATTAATTGTCATTAGATGGTCATGGTTATGATTCTAAGTTGCTTTGTGCAATTTATTGATACCATTTCATCTTTGGTCATGCATGATTGAATGTTCTTATCTGCAATGGTTTTTGGGTTGGAAATTGAAATCATAGGAATGGGTTGGCTAAACTCAGGGTTATAGTACGTGGTTTTGGAGTTCTACTATTTTGTTAGGTTCCAAATCGCTGTTTCAATTTGTCATTTAGAACAGTTTTTATACAGGACAATATATGGATAGTTTGGTAGCTCAAGTGCAGAACCATTTACTGTTGACCATTTTGTGTTCTTGAAAACATTATGGTGCCTTAATTTCTTAACTTTGATTCCTTGGGAGCACTATGAGGGTTAAATAACTAGAGGCATGCCACCCAAACCATCACTAGTTAATCTTTACATGTAATATGATAATTTAGATATTTTATCGGGTGACATTCATGTTGACAGGTACGAACACCAGAAATGGTCATATCACAGTTCCTCTCTTTACGTGGTCATGACGTACTTGGTGCCTTCCGAGAAGACAGAGAGAAGGGATTGTAAAGGCTTCAAATGTTCTAAGGTTTCATCTTGTGTTTCAATGATTACAAATAAAGCGGATGTTGATAGAATCATGAGAAACGTTCACACTCAACACTCTCAGTTCCTCTTGCTAACCCCGGGACAAGGTCGCGCCGCAGACAAACCTCTTTCCGTTACTGTCGATGAAGGCATTATTATAGATCGAAAGGTTTAATCTGTAAACCTGGCCGGCTGCGTCGTCATCAGTTCCTCTTGCTATTTTGGTGTTACCAGGAACGTACAGCACAGCCGGTCAGTGGCGGAGGGAGCATGGGACGAGCGGGGGCACGCGCCCCCACTCGATTTTTTTTTTAAATTTAAGATTTAAAAAAATATATTTTGTATTTTGTCTAGTTAATTGTGTTTCATAAATCTACTATTAATCTTTCTACGACATGTCGAATATCATTTCATTCTCAATTTTTTGTTTCGCATTTTTTAACATATCATTACACTGGCGAAATGAGATGTCTAATACGAAAAATAGCAGTCACTTACTAATTGGAACTCTTTAATGCATAATGTCCAAAATTCAAAAATGCCTTAACCATGAGCTATACGTTTTATACTTTAGCAATTATTAACAACGGGAGCAATATTGCTAAATATTGTATAGTGAATTACTCTTATACTTGATACGTTGAGACAATTCAAGCAATTCAATTATTTTTATATTCTATATAGTTTACTATATTAATAAATATGTTAGGTTTTTTAATTCTTAGCACAAACGTTTGAACGTTGCTTAGTAAGCAATTTTTGGTTGAAATGTGTTTAAAAAATGCCCCCACTTAAATAGATTTCTGGTTACGCCACTGCAACTGGTAGCAACAGAGAATGCGCCTTAGATTGGTAACGGTTGGCATGCCGTTGATCGCCATGAACGGCAGACGTTGCGACACCTTAAATGATCAAGCGGTTCCATTGTTGGATGATCCAAGATAAGCTCTAGTTGGTCCCCGGAAGTTCTAACCATCCATGTTGATGTCGATGCCAATGATGCGTATCCATCTCTCTCTCTCCCCTTGGGATCGAGTCTAGATTTCTTCATCAAATAAACCACTAAATTTTTATAAGATAAATTTACTCGATCAAGTATTGAACTATATCTGATGCATAAAAAAAAAGGACTATTGAACTTTATTTAATCAACCATATTCTTGGGGATGATTAATAGTCGAAATCAAGAAATTAGCAAAGTAAACCTTACATGAGTCCACGGGAAAGATAGGTCGAACTGCACGGTCATGTTTGTTTTGAGGGATTGAAAAAACGGGATTATGTAGGGGTGTTTGAGAACTTACTTTTTGACTTTTCATTTTTAACTTTTTAGCTTTTTGGCTTTTTCAATTTTAATCAGAATGTATTTTGAATTTGATAGAGTGTTTGGATAATATGTGTAGAATGTATTTTACAACAAGAGTAGTGTTTGGAAAATATGTGATAAAAATGAATTATGAGTTGTTTTTTTACTATATTGCCCTTGTTTTGAGACAAACCAAATTTGTCTCTCTTTAACCCACGCACGAACCAATTCCAAACCCATTTCTCTCTCTCCTCCTCCCATACCCAATCTCCATTTCTGCAAATCAAGAGCCCATTTCCTCCTAAAAAACCAACCCCCCCCCATACAAAATCAAAATCGGCGGGGCTGATCTGGGAGAGGTGGTCTCAGGGACCAAAGAGTTTCGAAATTGAATCGGGTGAAGCCACTCTAATAAATGGGTTTCGAAATTAAATTTGGTGGGTTTTGTTGAGTTTTTAGTGGAGTAGATGGATATGCAGTGGGTTTGATGGTGGGGTTAATTTTTGGAAACGGAAAAAACAAGTGAAACAATACAATTTGTCATGTTTGGTGGGTTTAATTTTTGTCGAAAATTTGTATGTTGGAATGGAAGAAATTCTCCTTGTTCTTGTGGTAGGAGATGCAGAAGTATGAAAGAGGTGAACGATTTCCCCACTTTGATCGAAGGTTCAGTCGTCTGCTCTTGAGAATGTGAAGGAAATCAGTAGAGGGGACAAAACTAGGGCTTTGTGGAATTATCTCAAAAAGAAGAGGGTAGAGATGTCTTTTAGCATGGCAGTAGAACAAAATGAGAAAATGAGAATGACAAAAGCTCCTCTTGAGCTCTTTCTGGCTTTTGTTTTAGAAACTTAAAAATGGAAAACCCATTTTCCGGGAAATTCATTTTCCCTCCGCCAGCCAAACAGCTAAAAGCCAAAAATTAGAAGTGGAAAATAGGAAAAGCCACCATCCAAACACCCCCGTAATACAATGGAATTAGTTAATACTAGGAGGTCCATGTGTTTTTTGAATGATAATATTGGCTGTTGAATCGACGTGACAAGGCATTTATTTATTTATTTTTGGTAACATTTATACATCAGCGGGATCTGGAGAAGTTATAGATAGTTAGTATGTTAGTTCACAAGGGACCAGGGGCTATCCATAGCCTTGGACACTGGTTGTGCCCCCACGAGGCTCGAACTCACGCCTCCACTGAGAAGACAGGTGAGAAAATTAACTTGACAAGCTTGACTTCTCAAAAGTTGACTTTGTTTCGGAATTAATAATCGTCGGTGGAGAGGTGGGATACGATTTATACGAGGGATTATTGCTCGCCTTTTAGTCCCAAAAATTATCCAATTCCACCCCTTGTTTGTTTACTCATGGAATGAGCTTGCAAGGTGGGCGATGCGCGTCGTATAATTTTTCCTAATTCCATTCCATCCTCAATTCTCCCAAACAAACAAGCTCAAAAGGAATTGTGAACAAAAATGATACTCACACAACAATTCAAACACAACAACTTACACAACCGCTCATATACATGTGGGCTCCACACACACTACTATGTGCGGAGCCTACATGTATGTGAGAAGTTGTTGTGTTTGGATCGTTGTGTGAGTAGTATTGTCCAATTGTGAAGAAGGCTTATACGTGTTAAAATTCCCATTGGTACTAGTTTTATTTTCCCCTTTTAGGTTTTAAGGTAAATCGACCATTATCTGATTGACATGATAAATATTTGCGCAAATAAGTTACTCTAAAACCAAACGACCTGGGTCACGATAATATTTTTACAAAAGTAGTCTCAATTTCGGTATCACCCATTAAAGTTTCATACGGCAAACTGAGTCATGCGTTCGATATGGATAACCCACATCAAGTCAAGTGGTGGGTGATCTTTTATTTGCGGAAACGCCGAAGAGTGCCACGGAACATTTCACATGGTACTTTGAGAATACTTTGGCGCCCTTTTAACTTTTAAGTCCTGTTTGGTGGTGCCGTCACTACCTTGACTTCCAATAAAACGTGGATTAATTAGGAGCATTTTGGAGACAATCTCGGGCTGACTTTTGAGTTCCGCCAGCCCGGCCCACTGGGAAAAGTTTATCTACTTTTACATGTGGGTTGGGCTGAACCGCGGTTGACAATCTTTTGAAGGTCATCCATTAACCTGGCCCAAGTTCCAGCTTCAAACCTTGCTTTTGTACATCTAGCTCGGAGAAAGTAAAAAAGTGAAAAAAAAAAAGGAGGAGATTTAAAAAGAAAGACAGGAAGTGAAAGGAAAGTCCTCAAATATCATAAATATTGCTCCCGTCTCGATTTATTTGTTTAATCTCGAGTTTCCAACTTAGTTAAGGAAACAAAATCTAATTCATTGATTTGAAAATTCACATAATCTGGTCCATTGATTTTGAAATTGGTCAGTTAATTTGGGACATGTTAAAGTCAAAAAAAGGACAAACAAATCGGGACGGAGGGAGAAATACTAAATAACTTTTTTTTTTTTATCAAACCATAAACATACCAAAATAACCTGTTATATATCCTAAATGGTAAATGCTTACCACCTAACGGCCTAAGGCCCTACGACGAGGGTTAAGGTTGAGGTTGTTCGTTGGTTTTTGAGCTTATAGAGTAGCAATCGGTTTTTTTTAGGAATTAAATTTATAACATACTAACACATCTCGTTTGGCAAAAGAATTACGACCACCTAATGAATGTCGTTAATCACAATAAATGTGTTTTGTCTAGATAAATATAAAATCGTCACGAAATTTGCACATGTATTCGGATACAAAATAATTTGCTTTCATTCCTTACTTTAAAACCACCTATTGAGCAGTGGTTAGAAAAACCATTCCAACTAGATACCGGAGTAACAACGTACCTACAAAATTTCTGAACATGATGTGACCTTATACAATTGATCTTACAATTGTACACTGGAGAAAATTTTCTTTCATTGGGCAACAAGCAATTGAGTATGGCACAAAGGTTGCAAAAGTGGTAAAAGATTTAGCCTCGTTCTTCTAAGGTTCTTATTTTGTAAGTATTTATTTTTCGCTTTAAAAAACATGTCATTCTCTCACAATACATCATTTTAATTGAAAAAATAAGTACTTAATTTTTTTAGCGAAATGGGATCTTATTATTTTTTGGGTGGGTTGGTAGTAGTTATGCTTTACACTTAATAGCCAAATTTATTTTTTCTTGCAAGTTACATTTTCTAGAGAACCAGAATGATTATGCCATCCAATGAGCAGCTAAACCAATATATAGGAACCTTGAAAGAGAAGGGATAACCATAAAGAAGGAATAATATAATATATTAAAATCTGAATATTCTAAGCTACTCCATGAAATATGAACCATCTTCTACTCAACCCTATAGAGGAGAAAACCCAAAACAGGTATTTGATAAATACAGATAACATAGTCAAACCAGCCAAGAACAACCACACCTACATACGATATCTATCTATACTAAAATAATTATGAAAAAAAATGATCCGTAGAGTACTAAGTCATCATCGGTAATTTTTTTTTTTTGCATCTGATAACCGGATGTCTGAATAATTCCATCTCGGCGTCTCAATATCCCGTGGGGAACTCGCAAGTGCCATATTCTGCAACACAAAAATGACAAAATGGGTATGATAGTCAGCACAGAAACCAAAAGGAAAACACAACACAACAAAACATATTCACATGGAAAATGCTGTTTATAGTTATTATTTGAGTTGTCGATAACCTCTATGGAAATGTAGAAGGTGTGACTAAAGATGTGTGAAAGCAGCAAAAGTGTCTTGTAATTTGTGATCACAGAATCCAGACCTCTGGTTATGTAATGCTAATAGTTTTCTTTCTATAACGGGATATCCAGGCCAACTTGCGCGCAACTAATTTCGAGTTCTTGAAGTTATTGATCGAGCAAACCTTTAGTATAATAGATACTGTAGTAATAGTTTCAGTTCAATTTTGTATCGATTTCATAAAGGAATTCTTGTGAGAAAAGTATAGTACAACTGTGTTTGGCTGTGCATATAAATCCACAACAAGGGTCTTAGATACGCATGAATGTACCAATCATATCATAGCTAAAAAAAACTAGCACGGAGATAATGATCAATTTATTTACAACTACCTCAATTACAAATCTTGGAGAATTAGTAACAAACTAACGATAAATATTAAGAACACTACGTTAAAAACACTCCCGGACCCAATTATATTCAAAACTGTTCATTGCATGAATATCTTTATATAACAAATGATCCCAGACGCAGTTGTATCCGGATTGTTTCCTTGTGTTCTTAGGCATTTATTATTTACTTGTTTTATTACTATTTATTATTATTTTATTAATTAGCTGAGAAAATTAGAAATAGGACTATAGGAGGGTGGGGGAGATGGAGAAAATACGTACTGGGTGGTTGGGTGACGACATAAGCGGCCCCACCAAAATCACACGTCCCGGGCCCACGTGACTTCATCTGGTAATAGCTATTGAACGCATACGAAGCGTGGGCCTCGACCGTATTCGGATCGAAACACGTGGCGTCTTTCTGGATCGGACGGCAGTCAGCCCCTCCCTCCCCACAAGCATAATCCAGCCCCTTTTGCAACTGCTTCACCCCAGCCTTCCCGTTCGCCACGCACCACGTCTGCCCCGCTGTCGCCGCCGCTGACACGTCGCCACGGCCTCCCGCAGCCGGCGTCGGCACCTGCGTCTTGCTGCCGTTAGCCGGCGTTGATTCCGAACTACTGTTACTCAGACCCTCCACCGTGAGCGGTATGTCATAGACTTTCTGCTCGTCGGGATAAAACAGCCCGTAATTCCTCTCGGATGTGGGCCCGGGCTTCTGATCCTCATTGAATAACGCGAACAGAAAGACGTTGAGAGGCTCGTTGGGCCTCAAAGGGGTCCCACTGCCGGTGAGCACTCTGCGCACCAGGTTCCCGTTGTACGCGGCCGCATTGGCCCCGCTGGCGCCGGCCTCGTTCTCGTCGCCCTTCGACGGCCACCCGGTCTCCGTCACCTCCAGCTTGACGTCGTTGTACTGCAGCGCCTTCATCGCTGCGAAAACGGCGTCTATCTGGGCTTCGAACAGGCTGTTGTATCGGAGCCCGTTCCCCGAGTCGACCTGGGCTTCGCTCTGGTTTGCGTTAAACAGAGCGTAGTCTAGGGATATGACGTCCGTGTTCCCCGTGTATGCGAAAAACGGGTACACGTTCGCCATCAAGGGGGACCCGGTTTTTTGCAAGAAACTCAGCATGGGCTTTATCACCGGTTCGATCAAGTCGGACTTGAACGAGCCGGCGGAGGAAGGGTAGGAGGCCTGGAGGGCGGACAAGGCGATGGGGGATGACACCTTGATCGACGACAGATTGTATTTGACGAGGGAGTTGTAGACGTTTTGCATTGCGGGCACGAGGTATACGGTGGTGTTTTTGGGGTCGGCGAAGACCTCGTTGCCGACGGCGATGGCTTCGATTTGGGTAGAGGGGTAGAACGCCGCGATGTTGGACTGGACCCAGGAGTCGGTGTAGGACTGAGCGGCGGCGGCGGAGGATAGTTGTTCGTTGGGGAGGGCGACGGTGACGCGGATGTCGGAGCCGGAGAGGGCGGTGAGGACGGTAGAGTCGGTGTCGTAGAGCTTGACCCGGTTCATGCCTTGGGTCTTGAGGAGTTGGACGACTTTAGAGGGTTGTGGGAGGTTATCGGCGACGCGGCCGTAGTTGATTCCGATGGAACCGGTGTCGGAGAGCGAAGGGGTGGGTAAGTGGGAGAGGGAGAGGAGGAGAGAGAGGAGTAGGGAGGGGAGGAAGGTGAGGGGTGCCATGCTCTGTAGCTGATGGAAACAGAGCATGAGAGAGAGAGAGAGAGAGAGAGAGAGAGAGAGAGAGGAAATTTGGTATTCTGTTCTTGGGTTTATGTTTGATATATATATAGACTCTGTTTCTGTTTTGAGAGAGAGAGAGAGAGAGAGAGAGTAGGAGAGTGGAGTGAGTGGGGAAAAATGGGAACGTTGAGGGAGAAATGGGTGGTGGTATAACTGGGCGTGGTGGTGGGGCCTAATTTTAGGCTTTTAGCGAACAACAAGCAACATGCCCAGTTTTTTTGGGAATCTGGAGAAAGAAAGAAAGAAAATAAAATTAAAAAGGGAAAAGTTTTTTTTTTCCTTTTTTTGTGTGTGTGGAATATGTGGAGAAAAATTCACTTGCTTAATTCTTTGTTTTGTTTATTTATTTATTTCCTCTCAAACCATATAAGGAATTATTTTTCTTTCCATTCTTTTCTTTCTTTTAGATTCGAAACAATCCAACAAGTAGATCCTGTATCATTCGATATACACTTGCCTTCAATAAAAATATATTTCCATAAAGTAGTAGTTTTCTTTGTGTTGCACACTTTTATTGTGTTTCCATATTTCTTGCAAGGTTGCCTTCAAATTGAATGACGTTTCTTGTAGCAGTTTAATAGCCTACATTTTATGCTCGTCAATTTCTTTCCCCTTTCTTTAAGTTCCCAATTTGCATTCATAACTCTTTTGCCTATCGTAAATAGAGTGGTAATCAAGTGATAGACGTTCTATAGTCTTCAAATTAGGTAAGGGTTCAAATCCCATCAGCCGCTCCCATTTCCTCTAGATTAGTAGTATATGATCTGCCTTGCTCAAAAAGAAAAAAGAAAAAAGAAAAAAGAAAGTATTTTACATATCTCGCATACTATCATAATATCATCCAAAGAAGAAATCGCATGGAAGCCGATCGATCGATGCTAAACATTTGTTTTTATCGGCGTATGATTATGGTACTTAAGTGGACATGATTTATATAGAGAGTCGTGTGTGATGCTACATGAAACCGATCAATCACGTCAAATTTAAATAAAATATGGTATGTGCTTTCAAAGACATCTCGATCCTCAATACTTTCGTCAATGTGAAACTACCGATGCGTAATTCGGCAAACAATTTGATTGTTCATTGTGAAACAAATTACTCCGATTCACGTACGAGTGGATAAAAGTTTGGCCCCCTAGCACAATGGATCTACCCCAACATGATACATATTACATAACATAAAATCTGGCAATTCGGCCCTAGATATAGAGTAAGATAAACAGATTTAATGGTATAAGTATATCCCATTTAGTCCAATGACACCCTCATCGTAAATGTTCGGAAATGTTTTTTCAAGATTAAGAAAAGAAGTAGCTAGGAAGTCCTATCGCATGTGTGAAAATAAATAAATAAAAGGTCATCAATATTGGATGTGGTTGGTTTGCGACACCACGACAAAGCAAATTGTTGGAAAAAAAGAATTCATATTCACAACCAGTAGCAAACGCATGAATTTTATCAGATGAATGCTAAATTGTGAATTTTTTAGATTTTGGTAGGATTGTGATAAAAATGATTCATTTGAAGGAGCTAAATTAAAATTGTCAAGATTTTGGAAGGGCCGAAACACTAAACTTCATCGGCAAAATCAAATTAATGAAAAAAAAAAAAAGATTGTACAATCAGCACTTGATGATCTCTTCAGGTTTGAAACATCTCAACTGTTACATATTCATTTTAGGTCAACATATTCATTTTGGGCCTTTGCCAGTTAACGGTGTATTCTAACTTTTTGTTGGATCCCCTCTTTCTTCTCCCTATTTTTAATAAAATTTTCGTCTTTTATCGATAAAAAAAAAAGATTTGCCTTCGTTAGGCGCTCTTCCGTAAGTGGGTGAAAAATACAATGATAGTTCTTGAAAGGCAATGATAGCGATAGGTGAAACAAGATGGGGTATTTACTTTGTCTTTTATTGATTTTTCACTAAATCCGAACGTTGGGTCGCCAGCATTGCCTACTTGTTTTTTTTTTTTGTTTGATAGCAATAAAATGTCCATCAAATCAATAAAGGAGGGCCCCTTTCTAGTACTGGACAGTACTCATGGTTTTTACAGGTCATAAAAACATTCACATCACAATTCGGCGCCACAACCTCTATGCTGAAATTCGACTGTTAGATTGTGTGTATTTTTTAAGGTGAGAGATTGAACGGCCGAAAAATTTATTGAAGATTGTGTGTATTTTTTAAGGCGAGAGATTGAACGGCCGAAAAATTTATCAAAACATTTATGGAAACAGAAATTTTTCGGGATAGAAGATCTAGATTCAATGCATGATACTAGCCTCCTACATGAGCATATCCAATTTTGTCTACTTTAGCGGCCTATGCATGCACTGAGATCAGCAGCACCCCGACACATCACGCATTTTGTTTTGTTTTCGGATTTTATTTTTTTATTCCAAAAACATTTTCAGTGCGATTATATGTAATTTTAATTTAATGAACTTTTAAGAACATATATTTTTTCAGGAACTTTAGAGATGTGTACACTAATGACCTCAACAGTAAACAATTATTCAGGCTTTAATGAAGGCTCCATTTGTTTGGGGTAAAATATTTTTCTATTTTTTGGTGTTTGGTTATGTAAAAAGTGAAGAAAATATTTTACATGTAAAATATTTTTCATTAATTGGATGAAAATAACTTACCCTTAAATCTTCCGTAAGTTATTTTCCGAAACGAACCCATTGACTTTTACTCTAATTTTCACTGCTCAGTTTCTTCGATCGTGAGTCCTGACCCATGTTCAATTCTAATATTCTTAGATCTCTTCACCGTTTAAGTCTCATCTCTCTCTCTCTCTACACTAATTTGTCTATTTTCTAAAAGTATTTTTCAAGTATCAACCAAACACCGAAAAATAAAAGTTTAAAATTTGGTTTCTGAAAAAATATTTTACATTGTAAAACATTTTACATAGGAACAAACGGAGCCTAAAAGCTTAACGCGCAAATTTAAGAATATGTACAATTGTATCATATAGTATCTGACAAATTCATCTTAGATGAGCCTTTATTGAGTGAGCAGGAGCTTCAACTCGAGCAATAGTATACAACCCTAATTGTGCGGTTTATTGGGATGGATGTTCATGCCCTTAATATTGCCCTATAATGAAACTGGACCTAGGTAATGTAATTAAGTACCTTCCGCTTCTGCTCTGATCTCAATTCTAGCTCGTTCTATGCTAGCTCTCGCTCTCAATTCTCTTGCTCGCAAATTTTAATAGTTTGAGATATTTTCAAAAACTCATTCATAATCGCCCTTGCGCAAGTGATGTGCGCAATATCTGAACTGCATAAATTTTAATGCTGGACACTTTTTTAAATTACGTAATTCTGGGCCGGAAAGTATTGTGTTATTTTATTTCTGAAGAGAGAGTGTTCTTGTTCTTATACTTTTTAAGCACGTCAAATATATTTTCTTCTCCTTTGTGAAAGGTAAGTTTCGAGCTTAAATTGTGGAGTTAAAACTACAGTAACACTTAATTTTTGGTCCATATTCGAACTCAAAACCTCTTTACTTCGAAGTTATGCATCCTTATTGACTGTGTTCGTAAGTTGTACTCCCTCACAATCCTTTTCCTTAAAGGTTTGCATAGCTAGTATTTCTCAACTCTCAAAATGATAACAAACGTGATAGGTCGGAAGCAGCGTGTCAGGATTGGATTTCCGGTGTGACAGTGATCTATAGGAGGCCAATTTTGTAATTGCATGTCGTCTGCAAAAGTGTGAAAAAGAAGATTATATGTACAGTCCTATAATTAAGTTTTGTCATGGGCAGTTTTTTGAATGAAAAGGAAAAAAAAATTAGACCAATTCTATTGTGATCTTCAAATGAAAGTCATTGCGATATTATTGTTATTAACTCAAACCATTTATTTTGTAAAAAGAGATCGATCTTTATATTATGCGTATAAAATATGAAGTTGTCCAAAAATCGATAAATGTCTTACTGGATTTCCTTAGTGTGAAGAAATAAAAAATTGACTTGTAATTCAGGATGGGGTGGCGCCTACGTACCCCACCACTTAGCGTCGCCTCGGAAGCCATTGTTACTTTGTTAGTACTACTAGTGATTTAAAAAATTTATTATTTTCTATTTTTGGACTATCTCCTAGCCGTTGTACTATCTCTTTGGATTCCCACTGCAATAAAAATTCCGTGCAGTATTTTCAAGGAATGCATGCATGTCGAGTCTCTTTCACAAATAAATAGGGGGAACAAATTAATGGTCTGGTCGTTAGGCCCCAAAAAATACATGGCACTTCCACTTCTTTCAAAAGATCACACTTCCTAGCTCTCAACATGTTATGGCAGCTCAAATCAGACATTCCACATCGGGTCGGGAGCGTACCCGTACAGTCACGACCAAGGGAGTCGCTACGCTTGCTAGTCGCCCCTTCCCGCCCTTTTAGCTTTGCAAAACATGCCATGACCTAGTACTAAAGAGCAATGTTAGTAGACTCGATCTATTCATAGGTTTGGTAAGTCAAACATGAATCAGCGGGTTCAGATTGTGAATTGAAACCATTAAGTTAATGTTCCCGACAATAGCGGGCGTCACCAATTTCACGATTAATAAGACGGCAAAGACTCTTTCCGACTGAATTAATTAAAAAATTTAAGGATAAGGAGAAAGAGAGAGACGCAATGGCGTCACTTATTTCAACGGTTGGTTTGAAAGCTTCACTACTACTATTAATTTTGCGCCTGACTGCTGACCCCTCCCTAATCGGAGTAGGATAATACTACTGTAGTAGAACCAACCACAAGGCGACGAGATCCGAGCAGAAAACCTAGCTCAACTTGAAGATCGATGGGAAGACACTGGGGGACAACCCGAAAGACCATAGCCAAAAGCAAAGGGATTGTCGAAGAAGCAGTCTCGTAGAATAAGGGATTCTCAACAGCAAGGCTCGTAGAGTTTGGAATTAAGTGGAAAGAAATGGTCACGAATAAGATAGGGGAAGGACTTGAATGAGAAATGTTATTGAAGGAGTGGTTTTTGAATTCTGCCATCCACAATTTATTTTTCAGAATGGATTTTGGGTGCCGAGTGGGTAGCATGTGACGGTACCTATTGGCAATCTCAACCTTTCAAACATGTTTTGAACGACCCGAATTTATTTCCTCTCTCTCCCCTCATCCGACCACTCTCTCTCTAAAATTCAGATCGACCAAAACATCACCGACAGATATTGCCACGTGCTACCCGCCCGGCACTCAAAAACTTCTCGTCAAATTCTCCCACACACTTTAGAGGGAATATTGTGGGTAACGAGGAGAAGTGGCATTACCCAGAAAAAACTGTTTCCAATTCTTTTCGAAAAGACTAGTAAAATACCTCTGACCTCTCTTAGTTTTCACCTGAGGTTATAAATGACCAAGGTCGGATACTGGGAGTCTCGAAGTGCATTAAGTTTCGAGTTTTAAAAGGCATTGTGTGGATTTGCGCTTAGACAATTGAGCCCAAGCTCAATTCTTGTGTTTGAGAAGCTAACAATTTCAACTTTGAGAGAAAAAAAAAATCCTATTCAATTGATATCATACAACTACGAAAATCATGGGGAAAAACCCCGATAAGTGCTTGTTCTCCATTAGATCATATGTTCGAATTTTATATAGGCCGAACATTCTAAATTTTAGGGTCACTGAAGGATTTTCCCGGTCATTTTGATCAGAATTAGTCGAGGCAGGCAAGTTGGCCCGAATATCTGGTTATAAAAAAACTATCAAACGAGATTTTACGTGGAGTTCAGCTCAAGCTTCTCATGATCAGTTTGTTTCCAACACTAATCTACTGCACATACATAAATAAATCATTTAGGTAATCGATTAAGGCCTTTCAACAAAAGAAAAGGTCATCGATTAACCAAACCGATTAAGAAAATAAGATCATTGCTGATTTCACCATAATTTGTTTGGGTAATTCCCTATCGTCCATTAATTGCAAACCCCACAGCAGTTTGAAAAAGTCAGAATTAAACGCTGTTTGGTTGGTAACTTAACCCACTAAGCAAAATACTACCTATTTTTATTGCGTCCCAACAAAGGAAACCTGGGTCAATTGGTCTCGTAGTTCAATAGGTCACCAAACAAATTAATGTCACAAGTCAACAAGGTGTGTGTATTCTGAGGATTTTGTTTTTATGATTCAAGCGTCCGGATCACCTTACGCGTGCCACGTCTAATTATATATATTGATTAATCTCACCGTCTACTAATGCCGGATGCCCCAATTAAAATCGGGACAAAGCCCCACATAACTGGCCACACAGGAGTTGATAACACGAATGAGATTTTGAACCCGAGACCTAGCTAGCAAAGTTTCGAAGTACCAACGCTTATAGACACGAAACAAGACGTTATGGCCAGTAGAAACGTCTAAAGGAGGTCTTTGCTGCTGCTTTTGGCCTCTTTTTCGTTGCATGAAAAAATGTCAGAAGTTGGTGTATGTACGGTTGAGAAAAAAATGGGAAAAGGGCCATAGCTTTTTTTGTTTGCGTCCATTTTCCCAACTCCACCTTGACTTTAGTTTTCCAAATCTTTGATGCGTGACCACCGGGTGTAAATAACTTTTATGACCTTATCTCCTCTGGTAGCTAGGTATAGGTTTGGGTGTACTGTGTACATGGGTGTACTACCATGGATTAGTTTGGAGTTGTACTTTAAAAAGGTGATGTACAAGAGAGTTTTGTGGGTCATGATCTCTTTTGTGGGTCACCTGTCCAGTGTTCAGGTTGAATATGGGCTAATTCAATGAGACAAATGGCTTCAAGCTCTCTTATGCAGTTGATTCGGCTCCGATCTTCTAGTTCGGATCGATGTGACTTTATTGCAACGGGAACATGCTTTCCTCTCTGGATTTTATGGCGGATTTTGTTGGACCCTCTACTCTCTTGGGTTTCGATACCACCATTGTATTTTTTTAAATTTTTTTTTTTTGTTGTTTTTTGGTTGTATGTTGTTTTCATTGTACCTTTTCTGTATTAATATAATTAGGATTATCTTGTTTGTTAAAAAATGAAGAAGAGACAAATGGCTTTTTAGGTAGTAAAATAAGCAACTAGGGGCTGCATTTGTTCACATTGTATAGCTTAGTGTAGAAACAACAATCATATTAATTAATCACAGTTATAGATTAATTTATTTGTTCTTAAATGGCTTATTTATAAGAAGTAAGAAAATAAGTTGAAAAGCAATGTGAACCAAACGGGGCTTAACTTAACTTAGTTGTTCAAAGCCTGTTATATTTCAACAAGAGAAATCTCGTGTTCAAACTTCCAGAGGTGTCTTGTCAAAAAAAAAAAAAACTTCCAGAGGTGGGTTTACGAGTGATTTACTATCATTTTTTTATCAACAAACATTAATATTGTTCGAATAGTTAAATTCAATCCTTATATGAGTAGAACTTTTGACCTCCTTACTCATACTCTCCTAGCGCCTAAGTGCATCTACTGATGCTGTTAGGTCAAAGACCTCATGGCTACGACTAACTTATTATTGCATTTATCAATCTCCCCTGAGGCTATTTCTGAGTGTTAGACCAACTAATTACTTGAGAAATTAATTGAGTTGAAATTTGAGATACCTTAGTTTAAAAATGGAGGCATACCGTAGAATTTGGCACCAAGCGGAGGGAGATTTGTCCAAGTCTAGCTGTAGCTAGGAGGGAAAGATTGGAAAAGTTATCTTGTCTCTTTAATAGGTTTGTGAACCTTACTTCATGAGTCATCATATTTAATACTTAGGCTCCGTTTCAAAACATCTTCTTACAAAATAAATATTTATTTTACATTTTTAAACTAAAAAATAATGTAAATGAAAAATAATTTTTTGATTTCTTTTTTTGTACCGTATAAAACATCTTGATAAAATCTATCAAACAAGATCCATATTGTTTAAAAAATTATTTCCATAAACACATTAATTTTTAGCTTGAAACTGTCTTCTTAAAAAATAAATATTTATTTTGAATTCTGGAATGGGCCATACTATATATTTATAAACAGATGAAATTTGGTTGTGAAACATCAATGACAGTTGAAATTTGATGTTGCACTCACACCCATGTCGGCAGAATTTGTGAACCAATGCCGGCGGAAAAAAGGATGATGGCAAACTTGGGGCTTTTGTTGTTTGAGAGGCTTCTCTTGGGGTCATTTTAGTAACATCATCAAAATCGCTCTATCCATTAAGGGTTTACTTTCTCTTAATTGAGATCTCAAGTTCGATTATTCTTTTTAACAACTCTTCAGGCCACATTATCTTTATTATGAATTATTTCGAGGTGCGCGCAAGAAGCAACCAGCCTCAACATTTGTGTTGTCTTAGCTCGTCCGACTTCAAATTTAGTTGCCAGCTTGCAATGAATTAAGTTATATTTTTCTAGCTATCATTGTAGTATCATTCATATCAACTTCCCCCCTGGCCCCTACTCCTCCTGCATGAACCATAATCATCACAGTTGAAATTTGATGGTGCACTCACACCCTAGTCGGCAGAATTTTGTTCACCCATGCCGGCAAAACGAAAAGAGATGGTGGCAAAAGTTGGGGCTTTCGGCTGTTTGGGAGGCTTATTATTACTCTTGGGGACCTTTTAATTATTACAACACCTAACTTCGTCTATCCATTCCCCCACACGCAACATGAAGTGTCATGAACCGTGTGCAATTGGCAGGAAATAATCTTGTACCTCTAGACTAGACTAGCTAGATGAAAGGTGAGCATAAGATAGTATTTAGAAACTCTCATTATTCTTATTTTATCTATAATTAGTCTGTTCGTAACTAGTAGGAGGTTGTCCTCGTTATTTTGTGAAGCATGGAATAGGCAATGTTACTATTTTGATCGAAGTGAGGTGGCATCGACAATGGGTGTGGGTGGTAATTTAGTTGTAAAGGACTCACTTTCACTGAGTTTGAGCTCAGGAGATTGCGGACTCCGGACCGACGTGCGGATGTTGCCTCCTTATGCCTTGAAACCCTGTTGACTCGACTGTGACGCACTAACCGTGCGAGAAAAACCCTCTGAGTGGTTTTAGAGGCCCATTAAAGAGGCTTGTAAAGCCCATTTTCGTTTTTTAGTTGTGTTAGAGCCCATTTCTCTTATTAAACCCCATTTCGTTCTCACTCCCCCTATGGACCTACTGCTGGCCTAATTAAACAAATTGACAGTCCATGTTCTACCAATGCCTACATTTCAGTCATCTTTATAGGGCCCATTTCATACGATCGAGGCTTGCTTCCCATAGTTCAACTTTTGTGCCTTTTTCTGGACTGCTAGAAGAACATCTGTTGTTTGGGCTGAGAATTGGCCCAAAACCAACCTTGAAAATATATGACAATAGTGGTGGAGAAATAATCATTCCATGCTCCTGGAGCAATACTCCGCGACACTTTTCCACCATACGAATTTCACTCTTAACCTTTTCCACCGTACATTAGTGTGAATTTCACCCTTAACCAAGCTCGAATGTTTGGCACCCATACCAATATGTGGTGGGAAGTGCCCTTAGAACATCGCTCCAAGAGTATTGAATAATCTCTCGTGGTGGAATGTGCGATATATATATGTCTATGCTCTAAGGATTTCAGCCCGAGTGGGTCAGAAGGAATTTTCAAGTTGCATTATCATAATGTGGATATGAATTACCAAGTTTTTTTGGGGTGTAACCTCCATTGTGATAACTTGAATTTTGTACCACATACTTCATGTTATAAATACTCCTACACTGAGTAAAAGTATAAAACTATATTTTAAATTGGATTATTCTAACATCCGCTCAAATGGGTAGGATAATAAGTAAAAAGATGTATGATATTTGAGAAATGTGTATTGATATTTATGAAAGTGTATTAATATCCGTGAAATATGCATTGATATTGAACTTGTTTGGAATTATATGAATATTATCCTCCGTTTAGTGGGCGGAAGTTAACAAAACGATTTTAAATTTAAGCCCGGAATTGGTCGATCTGGGTGCAATTGGACATTTAAAAAACCGTACAATTTTTAAAGGAAGAAATGGTCATTTCGTTAACCCATTCAACTTAGTTGGTACAAGTCTTGCTTCTGATAGCCAACTCCAGCACAAGAATTAAACCACCCCAAAACTCCCCCCAGTTTGACCTGTTCCGTTACAAATTAAGCCTCACGCGAAAACTCTCCTGGACTTCGTTCTTTACGTTAAACTTAAAGTACCATATAGTAGCAAAAGACCAGAGAGAGAGAGAGAAGAAGAAGAAGAAGAAGCAAAGTACAGCACCATTACAAAAAATGCCCAGATATTTCCAACATTGGCTTGCTGCTGTAATCTTGGTCATTGTTGTTGCCATATTACCCTTGTCTGAATCATTCAACTACCGAGAAGCTCTAACGAAGAGCCTCCTCTACTTGGAGTCGCAGCGTTCTGGCCGATTACCCCACAACCAGAGAGTCACCTGGCGCCATCACTCCGGCCTCTCTGACGGCTTAGAACAAGGAGTCAGTAACTCAATCTCTACTCTCTGCTTTCCAAAACTTTTGAGAAGAATCAACTTTTTTTTTTTTATCCATGTGCGCCTAAGTTGATTTGGACATTCTAAATTACTAATGAAATTTGAGAAGTAGTATTTCAAAAGTTCATTGATTGTTTTTGGGCTACGAGTTCAGGTGGATTTGGTCGGAGGTTACTATGACGCGGGTGACAATGTGAAGTTCGGACTGCCGATGGCTTTTACGGTGACGATGTTGTCGTGGGGCGTAATTGAGTATGGTGAACAGATAGCGGATGCCGGAGAGTACCATCACGCGCTTGAGGCGATCAAGTGGGGGACTGATTATTTCGTCAAGGCGCATTCTCACCCCAATGTCCTTTGGGCTCAGGTATGAAATCCCGATTACCATGATAACACAAGCCGAACGAGTCGAGTAGGGTAGCTGCATGCGGTTGATCATACTTGAATTGAGAGCTTGACAAGTTCTAAAACTATATCCAAACTTATAGTTCGTCTCTTCGATGAGCTGATCTCAATTAGTTTTAAATAGGCCGAATATGAGTCCGTTTTGAGTAGCTTGAAATTTTTTAATTATGTGTCATAAGCCGAATGATGAGCGGAGAAATTGATTGTTCGAATTTGATTTTAAACTATTTAAAATTCATGTAAACAAATCGAACTTGAACGAATTTTTAATGGGTGATTATAAACGCTCGAACTCAAGGAATTTGGTTTCTTTAATTAGCAGCTCTAATCCCTATAGCTTTAGTTTAGCACTTTCGAGAAGAAACAGTGGAAGCAGATGAAGCGCTTCACGAGGAGAATGAGCAAAAAGTGCTCCAATCAGATTCAAACCATGTCGATCTTTTTATCTGGAGGACAAAAAAACAAAAAGAGAACGCAGAAACGGTCAGATCTTCTGTTCAAAATTATTTGCTTTATTCACATTTTGTTCCAAAAAGGAGTTTAGGTGCGTTAACCATGTCCTTGAAACAACCAACTTAACAAATGAGTTAAGGTTTGCTTTCTTTGGTAAAAGCTCGTTCTAAATCGGTATATTACGTATAACCATATAGAAAAGTCGTGAAGACAAGACTCCGTTAGTGTTGTATTCCGTCTCGATAAATTTACGTGCATGTACATGACTATGCTATTCGTTTTGAATTCATGCTAAACTTAAATGAAAGTTGGTCAAGATCGATAGGCAAGATAAAACAAACTTTATTTGTGCATGTTTTGCAATATAATTTGTCTAAAATATATCCTGGGTAATAATTTTCTGAAGGTTGGTGATGGGGACACCGATCACTACTGTTGGCAACGGCCGGAGGACATGACGACGTCCCGACGAGCTTACAAGCTTGATGAGAACCACCCCGGCTCGGATGTCGCCGGAGAGACCGTGGCGGCCATGGCAGCCGCGTCAATCGTGTTTAGGAGAACCAATCCACATTACTCTCATCTTCTTTTGCACCACGCCCAAGAGGTTAGTCATATTTTCATGCATAGTTTAACGGACGGGCACACTGATAAGGTAGTTAGTACGTAGTTCAATGTAGAGGAACTGTTCAACCAAATACATTCTCATAGAGTAATTATTTAGTAGTTCAAGAGCACCACGTGGTGGTACTCCTGACAATTTCAAAACCATATATTTATGTGGGGTTCATACACTTGATCGTGGTGGACCTCACAATAATGTGTGACTATGCATGGAGTGGTCCGTAGCACTACGTGTCGGTGCTCCAGAACTACTGAATAATTTCACATGCTCATATAGATACAGATGCATGAGACTTAGGAGTTTACTTATTCTTAAGTTTTCAGGTTCAAACCCTCTCTGGTGTTATTAACTCCTTTTGGGGCCAATGGCGGAAGTTGTTAAAGAATGGGGTGGGCTATAGCCCATGTCAACTTTGAAAAAAAAAAAAAAATTTTAGCCCAACTCATTTCACCCACCAACCCATTTTAGGCCAGGGTAGATTACATTTCTAGTTCCGCCATTGTTTGGAGCCAGCCAGTCCATACAGAGCTATGTTTTGACTTTAATTAGAATCCCCGAAATATACGGTAAAATTAATCCCTCAGAATTAATTGAGATACACGTAAAATGATCCGGACACTTGAGAAATCAAAAGATTGGAAACAAAATAGTATATGATATATATAGATGCAGATGCAGATATATTTGTATGATAGTGGGGTTTGGTTTTGCAGTTGTTTGAGTTTGGTGACAAGTACAGAGGGAAATACGATGAGAGCATTGGGGTGGTGAAGGGGAATTATCCGTCGGTGAGTGGGTACATGGACGAGTTGTTGTGGGCAGCTTTGTGGATGTACAAGGCAACAGAGAAAGTGGAATATTTGAAGTATGTGGTGGAAAAGGGGACCTCATTTGGTGGAACCACTTGGGCTATGACTGAGTTCAGCTGGGATGTCAAGTACGTTGGTGTCCAAATCATTGCCTCCATGGTAACAATTTCAACTCGATCTCAAGTCTCAAGACTATACTTTAATGGAATTTTGCATGGCGATTTATCAATTTGATTTTCTTTTTCTTCATTCCTTTGACTAGTTTAGTTGGTTAACCAAATGTTTTGAGTGTTGGATTTGTCAAGAGTAGGAATGATTTTTTGTGTGTGTGTGCATATCTTAAGGTAATCAAATAGCGGAAATTGTTATCTTGGCATACCAATTAATATCTACTTTTCCTATATTTTTAACTGTCTTTCTATTATCAGTCTACTGAACTGACAATAAACACACAAGAAGACAAAAAAAATATGAATTTATGTGTACTTTTTACACCTTTTAATATACATTCACACATTTGTTTTGTCAACCCATTAAACTGATTTTAGAATTTTCTTATTTTCTAAGTCTGCAGCCATACAGAAGAAAAAAAAGTTACCGTCACCTCATAATCTTTTCAATGAAACTTTTAATTGAACAAAAAAGTGTGTGCACATGAATTCAAGTTCCAAAAAATCATAAGCCAATACTAAATCCTACTAAAACATTCATACCCAATCCTAGAAAGTTCATTACCTATAGATGGGCTTAGCTTATCTTTTCTTTTCATTGAGTTCTAAATCCAAATAGGGTCTAATCATACTCCCTGCATGAATTGCAGTTACTGTTGGAAGAAAAGCACAAAGAACACAAGCAAGTTCTTGAACAATACCGTTCAAAAGCAGAGCACTACATCTGCGCTTGCCTCAACAAGAACAACTCCACCAACCTACGACGCACCCCGGGGGGCCTCCTCTTCACCCGCCAATGGAACAACATGCAGTACGTCTCCGCATCCACATTTCTCCTCACCGTCTACTCCGACCACCTCAAAAACTCCAACCAAACGCTCGAATGCCACGGAGGAACACTGGGTCCCGACGACATCCTGTCCTTGGCCAAATCGCAGGTTGACTACATTTTGGGCTCGAATCCAATGGCTACGAGCTACCTAGTTGGGTACGGCCCCACGTATCCGAAAAGGGTGCACCATAGAGGGGCGTCCATGGAATCATATAGGGAAAGCAAGGGATTTATTGGGTGCACACAAGGGTATGATAACTGGTATGGGAAGAGAGATCCTAACCCTCACACACTTGTTGGGGCCCTTGTGGGTGGGCCAGATAATGAGGATGGTTTCGAAGATGATAGAGGGAATTATGTGCAGACTGAGGCCTGTACGTATAATAGTGCACCCTTGGTTGGGGTTTTCGCTAGATTACATGAATTGAAAGGTGGTGAGAAATCCAGCACTATATCTTTACTCTCTTCTAGCTAAATGTTTTTTTTTTTTTTTTTGGGAGAGAAAAATTCATTTGATAGAATTCTTTTCAGATTGGAACTTGGATTAATTGTTGGGTAAGAATAAAAGAGAGAATTTTTTTTGGCTTGCAGAGAAGTGTAATAAGATGAAGTGAATTGATTTAATTTAATTCTTTCCATTTATATAACGCACTTTTCTTTGTGCTCAACACTTCTTTCTTTAAACATGGAAAACTCTACTGTTTTAGAATTTAGACCATGAAACTGTCTTTCAATTGAAAAGGAAAGATCATGATATACTTAGGCTGCGAGATCAAAATAATTTCCTGATATGAAAAGCAAAGATCTTGATATGTTCGAAATCATATCAAACGGTATCCAATTAACTTTAATTTTGATGAGATCTATGTTCTCTGCGAGGTCTAAAAAATGAACGGTTCCAATCATTATTGTGGGCCGAAGAAGGGCCCACAAACGACCCAAACTGGATGGAAGTCTCAATTCTGGAGCGTTCCGTGACTTCCGTCTCAATTCTGGAGCCATAGGCACTGCTGTTTAAACATAAGTAAGACAACAATTTTGAGAAAATGCACACCGTTCAAGATTTCTGTGTTATGTAAAGAAAAGAACATTTCAAAACTGATATACTTAATAAACCAGGAAACATGGAATTTTACGATGTTTGCGGGGTGTTTCTCAACGAATCTGGAATTACGGCGCTCTGTTCCTTTTCATTGCGGGTTACCCCCGGCAATAAAATCTGTGTCTTTTTTTTTCCCCCCTTTTTATCATAGCACTACGATCTGAATGTGATGGACAGTTTCAACATGAGTAATGTCACGCAAGCAACTCCAAAACACAATTCTGGGCACGATGCGTCCACAATGTTTGATGTATGGCATTGTATGCACATGAGTCTATATGCATCAAACGGCTCCGAATACATTTGTGTCTGGAGTTATGTTTTAAAATCGCACACGTAGACTTTGCGTGTCAACATATCCCACCTCGAAAATGGGTAGAAAAGTAGGAATTAGTGGTCTCTGGTTTTGATAAAAAAAAAAAAAAATTCAACAAATTAGATCACAATTAGTTGTCTCTCTATTCACATTGGGGATTCATATTTTACTCTGGTTTGGTTGGAAAAATCATTTCACCAAATATGTTGAAAGTGGATTTGTTTATCACATGAATTGATCTGAATTAACGACCCAGAATTATTAGGCTCAAAAGTCTCCAACTTCAATTTTATTTACCTAAAAGTCAAGAACCACAGATTTGGGTTGGTCACAGTACCTTAGCATCCCCAATCTGAATAGACAGACTAGTAGAAAACAACACCAACTTATTTGACCTCAACGAACTTCAGGTTCGGCTTCAATGGAAAAAAAATTTGGAAAACCTATTGACGCATCTTCACAAATCAAGAACTACGAGACGTCGAGATCACCCTTTCGTGCTGAGGTGACAAATTGTATCCAGTGCCGGCCCCGACGTTTGGGTTGCCCAAGCCCGACCTCAAGCTTGGTTGCCTGCTTATTATGAAGTCTTAAAAAAATTTAAAAAAATACAAGGCAAAAAAATCAAGATCACAATGTGCTTTTTTTTTGAATTCTATGGTTAATTTTTTTGATTAAAGTTTTTTTAAATTGGTGAGTTCTGTGTATACAGTATATACATATACATGAATATTTTTCATAGTTGCATACATCACTATGTGAGTATGCAAATGCGAGTAGTTGTTTTTTCTTTTTTTTTTGGAAGAGTCTGCCACGTTTCGTTAAAGTTCTTATTTTTGTTTTATGAGACAGGTTATTCTTTCACAATACATCACCTTTAATTTAAAAATAAATACTTATTTTAGTAAATGGAATACACCCTAATTGTTGATCTAGAAAAATTATCTCCCAAAATAAAAAAATGTATACCAACAACAAATGTGAACAAATCATAAATATATTAAAAAAAAGACAGAGAGAAGAGTGGGTGCAGTGAACGAAAAGAGGAGAGAAAGAGAGAGAGTTTTAAAAGGAATAGATTGCAAAAACAAAACCTCAAGGCTGGCACGGGGACTTGAACCCGACCGCAAGGAAACTTAAGTACGACGTACTGACCAACAACGCAACACAATCCTTTATGCTCTGTATAGGTCCAAACAAATATATATACGTATTTGTATTTACATGGAATTTTTTTTTTTTTATGTTGCCCTGGCCCGGGGGGTTGCCCAAGCCGACGGGCTTGTGGGGCTTACCCCGGGGCCGGCCCTGATTGTATCATTATCACCCTTTCGTGCTGAGGTGACGGATCGCACCATTCGAGCCGATGTTTTTCATGTGTTTCTAGTAGTCTAATACTTGGTTGGAAAAAACAACATATCCTTAATGTTTGTAAAAAAAAAAAAACTCGCTCTTGACATGGAAAATTACCCTGATTGCGGCGAGGAAACATGCAGAGTGTTGCTTGATCCGCAGCGATCGTGAAGAGGGGTTGAGGAAAAGATGATGGCTGGCCATAGCTAGTGACTAAGTTGTGAGGGTGCAAAAACAGAGAGACGGTGGAAGAACTGAACTAGTAATTCTAGTATCGGTTGGAAGAACTTGGAACAAAAGATATGCAGTGAAGATGAGTTAACTCACTCTGTCTGTTCTGCCAATATTGTGGGTGGCTGAGGTGGTAGCCAATTGTATCACCACATCATCATAATTCAGAGTTACTCCGTATTCAATAGTCGGATAAAACCATCACGTGGTACTCTGAACCACTTTATAATCATACAATTTTATGCAGGACCGGCCAGGGGTAAGCCCCGCAAGCCGGCCGGCTCGGGCAACCCCCGGCAAGGGACAATAAAAAAAAAAAAATTGTATGTATACAAAAAAAATTAGAAATTCAGCAAAAAAATATATTTAGGGACAACCAAGCGAAAGGTTCGGCTTGGGCAACCCAAATGTTGGAGCCAGCACTGATTTTATAGGGTCCATACACTACCGCCACGTGATACCTTAGATCACTTTACAGCAGCCCGTTCTTGTGAGGTTCCAGGAGTACCGTCACGTGGTACTTCAGAGTCTCAGCCACTTTATAACCACACGTTCTTGTGGGCTTCTGCAAAGAATTACTCATGTTCGCGAATAGGGGTGGAGGTATATAGGGGCCCGGGGGCTTTAGCCCTATGGCCCAGGATCCCCGAGCGTCCGATTTTTAAAAATTTTATTTTATATATACTTCATTTTAAATATTATTGATAATTATTCGTGTATAATTATTTATAATCTTAATAATTTTGCTTCGATTTAATAAAAATTTGATTATTTTTTACATTTTCATTTTTCAATTTCTTTCAAAAATAAAAAATATGCACATGACAGTTGAAATAGTCTAAATAATCAATTCAATGTACAAATGTAATGAACTGAAAAGCAAAAACCTTATGATATAATAATTATACATTCCGATAAAAAAAATATATCTGTTAAGCTGGCCCCTGGGTAACAAAATCCCGGTTCCGCCACTGACCGCAAAGAATTATTCCTAGCTGCAAATAACTACTCGTGGTCGCGAATAATTATTTCTAGCCGCGAAAAACTCCTAGCCGCTTGAAATTTCTCATGGCCGCTTGAAATTACTCTTGGCCGCTTGAAATTGCTCTTGGCCGCTTAAAATTGCTCTTGGCCACTTGAAATTACTCCTCCGCTTGAAATTACTTTTGCCAGCTTGAAATTACTCTTGGCTGCTTGAAATTGCTCATGGCTATTTAAAATTACTCTTGCCCGCTTGAAATTGCTCATGGCCACTGAAAATTCCTATGGCCGCTAAAAATTACTCTTGGCCGCTTGAAGTTGATCTGGCCGCTTAAAATTACTCTTGGCCGCTTGAAATTACTCCTCCGATTGAAACTACTCCTGGCCGCTTGAAACTACTCTTGGCCACTTAAAACTACTCTTGGCCGCTAGAAATTGCAGTGACCGGTTAAAATTGCTCTGGCCGCTTGAAATTACTTCTTGCCGCAAGGAACTCCTCTCGGCCGCTTGAAAGCGTGATTGCAATAGTAATTTTTTATTTCTTTTTCTTGTTTTATCAGTACTCTACTCGAACCGCGTCCAGTGTAAACCCGCACGCCGTTATTCTCGTTTAGGGTTTATCCCGATCTTAGTTCACTATTCCAAAACCCTGCGAAGTTAGCTACTTCCGCAGTCCCTTGCAGAGTAGAGCCATGGAGTCCAACGGAGCCGAAGCATCTCGAATTCGCCGCGAAATCAACAGCTTGAAGTTGTCGAAGATCGAAATTGACCGCCGTATATCAGCACTCGAATTTCAGCTTCGTGATATCGATGGCAACAAGGACGAGCCCAGTACCAATTCGACTAGTTCGTGCTCTCCTCTGTCGACTAACGGTGACTCAGGTTTCGGACATGGATTGTCACCTGATATGATATACAGATACAGTCGTCACCTCCTGCTTCCTTCCTTTGGTGTTCAAGGTCTGACTTTCTACAATTTCCTTGAATCCTTATTCATGCGCAAGTGGATGCATGTCTTGTGTATGTACAATTGTTATAAGTGAGATTGGATTGGAAAGATTAGTTTTTTTTTAGCAGAAGTCCTGTTCTTTGATAACTCAGGTGTCCGCTTCGCACCTCAACTAGTGATCAATCACACCGCCCACTTGCGGATCCCCGTTAAACTGTCATGGCTATCCTACTCGTACCTCAACTACTCTGGGGACCAATCCCTCTGTTTATTATTTTGGTGGCCCAGTTAAAGATTGAGCAAAGTTCTGTATGGCCTGGGAGGCTTTGGACTTCAGAATTAGGAGGGAGCGAGTCCTAAGTCCCAGGCCAGCTCGGGTTAAGTAGAAGTCCTGCTTTGGATGTCTTTGTATCAATTTGGGGTGTAATCTGCTTTAATGTAAATAAAGACATAGTTAACCGTAAGCAATTGGGAATAAACTGCATTTCTCCATACCGATTGTGTGCCTTAATGATTGGGGGCCACTGTTTCAGTGGTATTCTAAGAGCAACCACTTTGTGCATATTGCCAAAGGTTAGGTCTGTCTCCAATCTTCCCCTGCCCATACTCCCAATGATTGGAGACTATATGGGTTCTGTTGTTGTTGCTGATGTTGTTGTTGATTGTGTGCCTTAATGGACATAAACTTGTCCAATTAGCTTATGAAAAAAAAAAATTGTCCAATTAGGCAAATCACGGTGTTTTTGTTGTGCATAAATGGTTTGGATTGTATTCTTAAAAATGAAACATTGGCTTCGGCGCAACAGTGAGGTTGCTCCAATGTGACACGGTGGTTAGGGGTTTGAGCTGCCTAAACAGTCTCTACGTTATGGGATATGACTGCGTACATCCAATCCTTCCCCAGTCTCTCCCATAGCGGGAGCTTCGTGCACTGGTATTCTTTTTTATTTATTTATAAAATGCAGGTTTGTGAGTAGAGAAACCTAGCTGTGTTCATCTTTAAGTTCATTGTAATCACCGTAGTTTTTTATTGTGACTTCTATGGTTGATTACAGGCCAATCTAGTCTCTTGAAGACTTCAATCCTAGTTGTTGGAGCGGGAGGTTTGGGATCACCGGCTCTGTTATACCTTGCTGCCTGTGGTGTTGGTAAGATGTCTGCTCTTAACATTGCCTGATATAACCCAATGAAGGAAAGAAAGGCCAAAAGTTGATGCCCTTCTGGTGTATCAACTGTCCAATATTCTAGTGTCTGTTATCTAATGGTGCCTATTTGTTGATAGCTTTATGACAATGGTAAAAATGGTTTGTATATGACACACTCCAAATAGATGGGTGCTTCTACGGAACCATTATTGTCATCTTTTGTTGAAACTTTCTGGTTCTGAAACTTATTTTGTTGTTTTCAAATCTCTTTTAGGTCGCATAGGTATCGTCGATCATGATATAGTTGAGTTAAACAATCTGCACAGGCAGGTACGAATCTCAATTATGTGCTCAAAATTTTGAGAATTTTTGTTTGATGATTATGACGCAGCTGCTGCAAGTGATTGTATTAGCGCTCTGCTAAGTTCTTTCCTGGATACTCTGTGACTTCAATTATTGACATATATTGTGCACATAATTTGTATTATTTGTTATGCCTGTGAATCTTCATCTGCTAACTTTTATCATTACATTTCAGATCATCCATTCCGAAGCTTATATTGGTCAGTCGAAAGTGGAATCTGCAGCTGCTGCTTGTCACTCGTATGTGACACTATTTGGGTTATCTGCCTGTCTACTCTAAATTTTTTTGTCATGTCACCAATACCAGTGTCCATGCAGTCATTTTGAAACAGTTATCTTAGTTTGGCATGTCAATGGTACTTGCTTTGAATTACCTACCATGATATTATGTTTTTGCATTTCTAATTTGCCATTTTTTAAACTTAGGATTAACTCCACTATTCAGATCATGGAATACAAAGAAGCCTTACGCACAACTAATGCCTTGGAAATTTTGAGAAAGTATCCTTGATAAGTAGACTTCTATTCATTCTCTCTATGTGGTAGATTTTATTTTTCATGGGGTATGGTTTCCATGACTTTGATGCTTCCTAGATATGACATAATAGTAGATGCAACAGACAATGCACCAAGCCGTTACCTGATCAGTGATTGTTGCGTGGTATTGGGAAAGGTAAGCTGTTTGTATTCTCCTTTTCTTATTATAAGAGGGGAATACCTTGTGCAATGACACTAAGAAGTTGACATATAAATGGTGAGTTGCATGTGAATCTATATAACTTATGTAATACTATACGGTGGCATCCTGAGACCTTCCATTCTTGTACCCTTAGGTATTCTTCCCATTGTTTAGCACTTATCAACTTATGAAGTGTCTTAGCTTAAGAAAATTACTGTGGTTTATCTTGTTTGCAAGTTTGATATATTAGGTCACGGAGTCTTTTATTTTTCGATGTGCTTCCGAACTGGATGTGTCCATTGAAACAATGGTTAATGAAAGAGAAAGCAAATTGTAGTGCCTGATATGGAATTTTCGGCACCATTCATTATGTATGTCTGTTGATTCATTTCACAAGAATTTTGGATTGATGGACTGCTTCAAACAAGCTTGTATACATATCCAGTGAAGTAGTCTCGTCTGACAATTAAGCTAAAAGGAGTCCTAAGCAACTCTTTTTTTTTTTTTTTTTTGTATGCAGCCTCTTGTATCAGGTGCAGCACTAGGATTGGAAGGGCAGGTAAAAATAAGTGCAGCAGTTTTTCTCATACGAACATGTGAAAGTCTGTGTATAGGTTTGGGGCTTCAGAACGTAATTAACCCCTTCGTATGTTCTAAGTTTTCGTATAACTGGATTGTTTATCTTTTCTGTAGCTTACGGTTTACAACTACAATGGAGGTCCATGCTATCGGTGTCTATTTCCTACTCCGCCGCCAACAACAGCGTGTCAAAGATGCTCCGATAGTGGAGTTCTGGGTGTTGGTAATTCATAACGTTTTGTGTTTTAGCCCAACCACATAGGATTATCATCTGCTAGTAATAAGTACAGAGCGATGAAAGGAGTCTAATGGGGATATCTCATTTAGCTGTCTGCTTTTTTAGATTCATGCATTGAGGTCCCTCCTTGTAATATTTCTGGTTTTTAGTCACTGCAAATACATCCATTAGCAGAGATTTTCTTACTTTATCAATTCATTTATTTATCTGTCTTTATATGTCATAATTTACAGTTCCTGGAATTATTGGCTGTCTCCAAGCCCTTGAAGCTATAAAGGTTGCAAGTGGTGTTGGTGAACCACTCTCAGGAAGGATGCTTCTTTTTGATGCACTGTCTGCACGTATTCGTATTGTATGTCAGCAAAACTTTTGTATTCATGCTTTTAACCTCACCGTCTTTTATGAATAAAGCTCTTCCTGTTGCGTACTAATTTGGGGTTGTACCTCAGTACTACCATAAGTTACTCCCCATTCCTGAATTAGTTTCATGCCATGATTTTGCTTAGGTCAAGATCAGGGGGAGATCGTCACAATGTGAAGTTTGTGGAGAGAATGCTGCATTCACAGAACAACAATTTCGAGAGTTTGACTATGAGAAATTCACTCAATCTCCCCTGTCCACGGTAGGTTTGTGTTCTTTACCATTTGATGTTGGACGTCGTGTTTTTAATAGCTTGCTTCAGATTTGTTCATTCTTGGGAAGTAAATCTGCTATTACAATTGTCTCCTGTCATATAGGTTTTTGTTTCCTTAGATACATAGTTCTTTGTATATTGGAACCATTGAACTGACTTATAGAAAAAGCATGCACTGTGTCTGCGAGCACATGAGCTGATGAGCATGCGAGTATCCATGTATGCGACTATGCATGCAAATGTATGGACACTGACACACTGCTTTAATGAACCTCAGTTCCCCTGTTATTTCCCTTAATTCAGTTACTCTGGTTTGTTCTTTGAATTGGAAAAAGCCACTCCTACCAACCTTGTTCCTTGGTTAATTTTTCTGTTTCATTTTATGTGTTTGCAGTCTCCATTGAAGTTGAACCTGCTTCCAGCAGAAGCTAGAATAAGCAGTAAAGAATACAGCGAGATAGTTTTTAAAGGCGAAGCGCACGTATTGGTTGACGTGCGGCCCGCACACCACTACAAAATTGTTTCTCTTCCCAAGTCCATGAACATCCCACTGTCGAATTTGGAGGCTAGATTGTCTGAATTATCTTCAGTGTTAAAGAAGGATGATGAGCAGAGTGGAAGTGATGGTGTTTCAGCTGCTTCTCTGTATGTGGTTTGTAGAAGAGGTAACGATTCACAGAGGGCCGTTCAGTACCTTCACAAGATGGGTTTCACTTCAGCTAAGGATATTATTGGTGGGCTTGAGTCGTGGGCTCATGATGTGGATCCAACTTTCCCCACCTACTAGTGCAACATTCTTTTCATTTATATCATGGGAAACCTTTGGAATTATGATCTGTTTTGGGGTTTTTTTACTACTTGTAACCCTTTGAGCGTTATATATTACTATTACAAACAGTTTGATGCCTAAGTTGTACGTGCTATGTTTATCTACTGCCAAGAATAGCAAAACCTCAAGTCACTTGTAAAGTTTGCCCGTTTTGTTTTGTTTTCTTTTTCTTTTCGAGCAATGCTACAAACACATCTCCGGCCACAACCGTGTCTAGAACCATTAGATGCAGATGATTCGCATACATTTAATGGTTCCAGACACAGTTGTGTGTGATGTTGCGATTTAAAGTTGTTTTCCTAGACTTTTTGTTTCTTTTCAGAGCCAAGAATCTATGTTTGATTCGTAGTGATTTTAGAGAGGTGATCATGAGAAAGCATCTTCTTACTTCACCCTATACGCGTAGAAGTGTGGAAATTTTTGCAAGCAGTTGCAGTAGTCAGAATGAGCTGCAGAATAACAGAAATCAATCAAAACTACAACACCAAATAGAATCACTTTGAAAGAGGTTCAGTCCAGGAGATTAAAAGAAACAATGACACTAAAAAGGATGTAAAGAAGTTGAAGTATCACGGAATTGAATATACTCAAACCTTAATAGAGTGTTAAATACAATTTGCTCACACGACGACAGATAAACTGTATTAGGTCCAAGGTAGGTAAGCCTTCAAATAGGCTTAAAACTCAAATCAATGGAGGAACAAGTCCAAAAAAGAAAAGAACCACAAAAAATGCTGGTCATTCGATGCCCAAACAACCAAGAACCAACTATTCCCGCAATTTGCTGCCAAAAAACTCTCGTACATCCAAAACTGTATCTGAGCGAGAGATTATTATGCCTCAAATCCAATCAGAGAGCATATAATTCACCAACCAACAAGTAGAAGCTTCAAGAGAGCCATCCGAATATAGAGACCGTTCTTTGCTTGTCTAAAGTAGGCAGCCCTTGGATCCGCATCAACATCCACAGTTATCTAAAATAACATCACGAAAATACCAAATCGCCAATCATTTATCAGAAACATGTAGATAGTCCTCATAAAGATCGTGCCAAAACCAAGAAAAAATTGAACAAGCTAACCTCATCAAGCCTTGGGAGGGGATGCATAACCACAGCATGCTTTTGCATCACCCCCAAGACAGGCCCATTTACAATGTACTTTCCTCGAGCTTCTTCGTAAAGATCAGTTCGCTCTCCAAACCTTTCTCGCTGAATACGAGTTTGGTAAACCACATCACATTTAGAAGCAACTTCCATTAGATCATCACTTTCTTCCCACTTCACTCCCTTTGATGTAAGAAAGTCTTTTATGTCATCCTAAAATGAGGTAAACAAAAAGAAATGCGACCAATCATACCTCCAAAATCCTGTTCTGACTTCTCTTTGTATCTAGAGTTGTCTGGTTTCTATTTGAAGGCAAATTTATTCTTGAGATTGTTGAAGACAAGGCTAATTACCAAAACCTTGAAGTTTTTTTCTATATACCTTCATTTTAACCACCTCAGGCGAGACAAAGTAGATCTTGACATCCTCATACTTGGAAAGCAGATAAGCAAGTGAGCGGACAGTCCTTCCGTTTGATAGATCTCCGACAAGACCAACTTTAATTCCATCTAGTTTTCCTATCTCTCTCTCGATTGTGTATACGTCGAGAAGAGCCTGTATCATGCATACAAAACACAATCAGTGCTTAAAAAATTAGGGGCTTATGGACATCAATATTACCAAATGGAAAACAGAAACAAGTAACTTCCATTATTCTGCCAGGGGATTACATTGGGAAAAAATTTTGCTTACTTGACTTGGATGTTGTCCTGGACCATCCCCAGCATTAATAACAGGAATACTGGCGGTAGCTGCTGCTCTTCGGGCAGCGCCACTTTCAAAGTGCCTCATCACAATTATATCCGAGTACCCTTCAACAGTTCTAATAGTATCTGCAACTCAAGATTTAGCCTCAAAATCAGAACGATATGGCAGCAACCATCCAAAAGTAAGCCAACTAAAGACGAACCTTCAAGTGTCTCTCCTTTTGCAGCTGACGAAAACTCCCGTGCATTTTCTGTTGTCAAAACTTCCCCACCCAGCCGTTTCATGGCAGACTCAAAAGAAAGCCTAGTTCTAGTTGAGGGCTCGTAAAATAGGGTAGCCATTAGAAACCCCTTAAGAATTTGGCTTCCGGGTGAGTTTTTCTCAACCTTCTCCATCTCACGCGTCACTTCAAATATAGCAGTAAGAATATCTCTATCGAATTGCTGAGCTTCAATAACGTCATCTAGTTGAAACTTGTTCCCAACCAAAATTGAAGGTTTGTTGTCAACATCCAGAGCTTGACATTGGACCCTATTCCTTGGTAACAGCCTCCCTCTTTGCTCCGAACTTATTGATTTCACACTGAATAACACCCTTGAGTGTGATCGGGTGTCAGATGATTGCTTAAAAAGACTCGAATAATTGGTAAGGAAGTCTCTGTAACACTTCATTGTTTTAGGAGCAGACACGGGTCCTTGTAATGGACATGTAGAAAACAAAGATGAAGAAGCCATTTGCAAGACAGATAGCAGCAACCAGGATAGGATGGAACTCTGTTTGTTCAAAGCTTTTCAGCCCCTAAAATACAACACAAGATAGAATTTTAGACTAGCACTACTACTGCATTCCAAAGCTTGATCTTTGAACCAATAAACCTTACTTGTGTTAAATATTAAATTTCTTGATTGGCTGTAAGTTAACCAGTTGGGAAAGCAATGTGGGAAAATGAATCTGTAAGTCTGGTAATTGAAAATTGTTAGGAGATGGGGGCAGAGAAAACTAACCTCTCAACTATGCTTAGAGATGGGGGCAGAGAAAACTAACCTCTCGAGAAAACTAACCTCTCAACTATGCTTAGAGATGGGGCAGAGAAAACTAACCTCTCAACTATGCTTACGCCTTACGGCTGCCGTTAGGAAATTTATTTGAGTTCTAACAAAAACACATGGGTGGAAAAGATTGCATTTTCCTTCCCTTTTTTCCTTCATTTTCTTGGCAACCCAAACAAATGATAAGTACTTTGAACTAATTTTAAAGACCGGAAAATGATAGGTCACATGGCAATTACATATCAAATCATCATAAGTGCCAAAGACAACTACAAAGAATTACTAGTCAGCTAGAGAGTTCTGGTCAGATGAGGTTTTAACTTAAACCAGGAACCAGATTGATCATTGCAGTTTAATGATTTCGGGAAAAAAACCAGCGCACAAGGTATCTGGTTTGAAATAGCATGACCATGGTTCATTTCAAAGACCAAAACTTTTTCTTTCTTGTTTCGTTTCACTCAATAAGGGAAGCTCAGTTTTGGTATCACCTTTCCGGGTTCTAAACTCAACCAATTTCAGGAACTCAACTTCGTAATTCATATACCAAACTTCAATTTTCAGAAATTAATCAATCCCATCAACTAACTTTTAAACAAATTCCATTACAAGGTACAATCAGCTCTAAAATCCTAAAAACATAGCAAAAGTAATAAATGTAGATTACAAGTTACCCAAAACTCCTCTGTTTCTCCTTAAAAACTTACTCTTTTACTTGAGGAAAGGCAATGGCCAATGGCTCAATGCAATTTACAGGCCTGGCAAAATGACCACTTCTTATACCCTTTTGAGGATCTGGTGAAACCCCATCAAAAAACCCTACAAAAGAGTGAAATCTAAATAAATCCAAGCTCTCATCTTTCTACAAAAACAAAAAGAGGCAATCCATTCAACTTGTGTGTCCATAAAAAATTCACTGTGAAAAAGGTTAGTAAAAACCCAGAATTTTCTCCTACCTTGAGAAGAGGCAGAGAAAAGGTCTGTTTTTTCAGCAACATTTGGATGGCGTTATCAGAGTGATGCTATTATCTTGAAAAACAAGAGAGGGCTAGCAAAAGGAAATGAAACCTCCGAATCTCTGATCGTAATTTTAGGGTTTTGAGAAAGGTTTTGTGGGAAGTCTGGTGTATTCAATTTAGGGTAATTTTCAATATGCCCCATTGAACTACCACTTTCTATCAATTTACCCCATTCAACTATTAAACGAACAATATACCCCCTTAAACTATCAGTTTGTTTCAATGTGATCTTTCCGTTAGCATACTCAACGTGAAATGGTGGTGGGTTTTTTTTTTTTGGGCGCGGCTATACGCAACCCTCTATTTTCTCCCATAACCCACCATATTTCAGTAAGTGATTGTTGAAAATCATAAATAACATTTCGGTAAATAGTTGTTGAAAATAAGATTATATTTTGGTAACTACATGTCGAAAATATGTTCAACTTTCGGTAAACAACTGCAAACATGCATTTTCGGTAAATAGTTGTTGAAAAAAATATCATATTTCGGTAACTGGATGCTGAAAATGTATCTCAATTTCGATAACTAATTGTCGAGTGTAATTGAAAATTTTTAGCGAGCTATGGGAGAAAATCAAAGGCCGCAAATAGCCGCGCCCTTTTTTTTGATCCGCAGGTGGTGGGTTTCTGACCAAATTGATTGGCATATGTGTAGCACTGGCCTAACATTCTTCCTTGTACTCCAAACCTTATCCGCCCACCAAACACGCGGCCAGAGTTTTAGATTATCATATCTTGTGTGTGAATAGGTTTGTCAAAAACGTAATTAGATTATAAATTCGTATCGTCAAAGTTAATAATTTTACATCACCTTCGTATGTTCCAATTTTCTGTTTGATATTGATCCACCTAACGTTTTAAGTCTTGTATATGTCCCTATTGGCTTGGTAGGTTACTCTTCAAAGTTTGATTAGGTTCGAAGTTACAATAAGAATTAATCACAAATACAATACATGTCGATAATTGGGAAGTTTGATGCTTTGTTCCCTAGACTTTTAATCATGTTTCAATGTAGTTTAGGTAATACAGTAGGTAGTATAAGATTGTAGAGTAGGAAGGAATGGCATATTGGTTACAACTGTTCCCCCCACTTTGGCGACTAAACCTCCCTATACAATCCTTTTTTGTCAGAGAGAGAGAGAGAGAGAGAGAGAGAGAGGATGGGAAAGGTTTGTGCCATTCTATTGCTATGCTTAGTGGCCATAGCCATGCCAATGGTTCAGGGCATTGACGAAAGCCCACAGGCTGTGGCAGAGTGGTTCGAAGACCTGCCGAAAATGGAGGAAAAGGTGACCAAGCTTCACTTCTATTACTATGATCAATTGAGCGGCAAAAACGCGACTGTTGTGACGGTGGCTCAAGCCAACACTACCTTCCAATCACCCTCCCTGTTTGGGTTAGTTTTCGTGATCGACAATGCATTAAAAATTGGACCAGAGCCTGACTCAACAATAGTGGGCCGAGCCCAGGGGATGTATGTATCAGGTGGGTTGAAGGAACCAGTTGCGGTCATGACCTTCGACTTTGTTTTCACCAGTGGAGAGTATAATGGTAGCACTCTTAGTATGTCGGGCCGAAACCCAATCCTTGATCCGTACCGTGAAATGCCCATAGTCGGAGGATCCGGTGTTTTCCGGCTAGCGCGTGGAATCGCCACTGCAAAGACTTGTCTGTTCAATACCACTACTGGTGATGCTATCGTCGAGTATAATATAATTGTCCTTCATTATTAAGTGACTTTTGAGGATAAAAATAAGTGCTATTAGTTGTGTGGACACATCGTTCTTTTTATTGCTTCTATCTTGACCTTATTATTAATTTAGGCATCTTAACCTTTTCTTCACCATTTTGTGGAGGATGTTGTGTAGCCAATCTCAATTGATTGAGACACATAATTAAACATATGATGTAATTGGGAAGTTTCAAACTTTGCTCTGTAGACAGTTAGACTTTTTACCATATTTCAATGTAGTTTAGGTAATAAACCATGTTTCAATGTAGTTTAGGTAATAAAGGCTATAAAGTCTTACTATTCACACACCTCATCATTACTTTAATGGAGTAATTAGTAATAAGATTGTAGAGGAGGAAGGAATGGCATATTGGTTACAACTGTTCCAACCACTTCGCCAACAATATTAAGCCTCCCTACACAATCCTTTTTGTCAAAATTAGAGAGAGAGAGAGAGAGAGAGAGAGAGAGAGAGAGAGAGAGAGAGAGAGAGAGATGGTAAAGCTATGTGCAATTCTATTGCTATGCTCAATGGTCACAGCCATGCCTATGGTTCGGGGCATTGACGAAAGCCCACAAGCAGTGGCAAAGTGGTTTGAAAACCTCCCGAAAATGGAGGAGAAGGTGACAAAGCTTCACTTCTATTTCCATGACCAAGTGAGCGGCAAAAACGCGACTGTTGTGAGGGTGGCCCACGCCAACACTACCTTCCAATCACCCAACGTGTTTGGGTTAGTTGTCGTACTTGATGATGCATTGAAAACTGGACCGGAGCCTGATTCGACGATAGTGGGCCGAGCCCAAGGGATGTATCTATCAGCTGGGTTGAAGGATGCAGTTGTGGTCATGAACTTAGACTTTGTCTTCACCAGTGGAGAGTATAACGGCAGCACTCTTAGTATGTCGGGCCGAAACCCAGTCCCTGATCTGTACCGTGAAATGCCCATAGTCGGAGGGTCTGGTGTTTTCCGGCTAGCGCGTGGAATCGCCACCGCAAAGACGTATTGGGTCAATACCACTACCGCCGATGCTATCGTCGAGTATAACATAATTGTCCTTCATTATTAAGTGATTTTTGGGGGATACAAATAAGTGTTGTTAGTCATGTGGACACATTGTTCTTTTTACTGCTTCTATCTTGACCTTAATTGGTAATTTAGGCGTCCTAACCTTTTCACCGTTCTGTGGAGGACGGCGTGTCCATCTTCTTGTTGAATTTGTTTTACTCCGACCAAGAGAGCTTATCATTTTCCTGTATCAAGTACTCCATCTAGGTTTTCACATACAGTAATATGCAAGGAACATCGTGGATTGATAGAAGAAAAGAAATGAATAACCAAATATGAGCAGCGTTAGACGTAGGGCATGTTCTATCGTATGCCTAAATCACGAATATGAGGATCTTTAGTCTTACAATATCACAAACTCAATGCACAATTCATTTTTCTTTCTTTGATTAGACTGGGTACAAAATCATGCTCGAAAATTTTCATCCTCCGTTTGGTTGAGCATGAGATAGTAGTCTTCCATGGTAGTTACAGTAGAGATACAAATATTTGAGTAGCAGGTGGGACCTAATTAATCTCACCACACCAAAGGAGAATGGAAATCTGATCTATCATCTCTATCCCTATTCCATCATCGTAGAGGCCTGATTTGTTCGCGTGGCATTACAAGTTTACAACCCCACGGGAGCATATACGGTGAAATCAGGATATCAATCTGCCTATGACTTTCAAAGAAATTGGAAGACGGAGATGGCCAAACCCTCTTTCAAGCCTGGAGAGAGGGTGTGGGTGTGGAAAACCATTTGGAAGTTTTCTTTGTGCTTATATTCTGGAGAAGCTCAAGGGGTATCACATTTTTCCTACAAGGGGAAAGGAGGTGGGCATTGCGTGGAGTGTCAACAATTTAGGTGATAGTGATGAGAGTTTTTCAATGTTAAAGAGGAGTTTTTGAATTTCACCTGAAGAAAATTTTAAAGAACATTTCCTTTTGACAAGAAAGAATAGCAGCTACACCACAACTAGACGGGAAAGAACAGCAGCTACACCACAACTAGACAGGAACCAAATTAAAGCACAAGAACGTATGAGATTTGCAAGACAGTGATTATAAAGTCAACTCAAGTAAGAACATAAGTAATTCATTGAAACGAAAGCACATCTGAAAATATAGTCAACAATCACGAAACAGAGAAACGGATGTGTTTGGAAGAAGCCAGCAGGTCACCAGAAAGAGAAAATACAGAAAAATGACATATGGGGAGTTCATGGCTAATCCAAAATACAGAAATAGGCAACATAAGAGTGCAGCACCCAACCATTCTACTTGCATTTTAAAGAAGTTATTTCCCTTCGTTTTCCTCTTCCTCCTTCTGTTGATAACGCCGCTTATACTTGGCAATCTGGCCAACGCTTTGAGCCATCTGCCGCCTTGCTCTAATGTGATAAACTTTACCAACGTTGTGTATTTTGGTCATCATGACATTCATCAAACGGCCACTCTGGGTAACATAGGATATCCATTGCAACTGAGGATGCACTCCTTTCTTCATTTTCTACCTAGCGACACTGCAATAAAACTTTTTTAAACAAAGTTACATCAATCCTAGATCCATATATGAACCTTCCGATGACACAGAACAGAACTAAACCATCAATGTCAGAAACGATCATATTTACATTAGTGTGAATTACAAGGGATAAGGGGTAAAGTGCCTAAATGAAAAAGCCCGCAACTTAAAACAAACTTATGGTCTCCACTCCCGCATTCGTTATTCGTTATTCATAATGCATCATAATGAAGTGAAGACAAGTACCCCAAGGGGTTAGCCAGGTGGTTAAAGCGTGGGACTTAGGGGTATGCTCCCTCCTAGGTTCAATACTCTTAAGTCCCAGGTGCTATCAAATGAGGCTAGTTCATACGGGACTTTGCTCTATCAATTGGGTCCCCGCCAGTGGACGTGGGATTGTTCACGAGAGATTAGTCAAGCTGCACGTAAGCTAACTCAGACACACCAAGTTATCAACAACCACCAAAATAATGAAGGCAAGTTTTTTTTTGGTAAATGATGCATTTTATAACCAACCAAACAAAAACTCAGGGGAGGAAAACACCATTACTATCAAACTTTACAAAGAAAGCCTACAACAAACTACTATACGTCAAAACCCCCAAGGGACAGAATTCCCCAGCATTTTGGGAGAGATTTGCCAAAGATTACGTAGACTTAAGTTCTCAACTGAGTTGGGGATATTCCTCCAAGTACAGATTCTATGTCTCAGATTTTCTTATATGCAAGCTAAGATTCCATCTGGACTCTTAGAGCCCCCACCAAATACTCTTGAGTTTTCTTCGAGCCAAATAAAGTACACCCCAGAGGAAAATGCAAGTTTGAATGCAAGTTATCTAATTAGTACAGGCCAGATTTCAACAGCACGTGGAGAAAGGTTCAATGCAAGGTACATGAACATTTTCCAGTTTTCACAAAAGCTTCTCTTTAAGGTAATTTATCAAACACTTGGAGGACAAAACCAGACGTCCATGTAGTGATGAAGTGACAAAAAATGGACAGCGCGGTGGCGGCTGATTATAAGAAAGCCAGCCCAGAAAAGTTCGTTGCTTTCTGGTGGGACAATGTCAATCATCAAGAGGGAATGCGATTATGGGAGCCTTGTTTAAGCATTTAAATTATATCCATATAAAAG
>BPLS01000229.1:0-41718 GCA_019656275.1 Rhododendron kiyosumense | reverse complement strand
GGGAGAGAGAGAGAGAGAGAGAGAGAGAGAGAGAGAGAGAGAGAGAGAGAGCTACCAGGTCTTATCCTCGCCGGAGCCGCCGATCTATGCCGGACCTGCTGACCTCTGTTCGATTTACGATCGAGTTTTTGGGCTGGTTCTTGACTCCGATCGATTAGTAACATAGGAGCCTGACCGTAAATGTTTTCATTTCCGCAGATCTTACCCTACAGTTTATAAATATTATAGATTCACCACAGAATAAAACTTCTAAAATTATACTAACAACCCCCAGTGTGACAGTGTCCTTAGATTAATTCTTCTACAATCACACACATTTCACACGAACACTTTTACACACGCATTCATCAGGTTGAGTGAGTGTAAAAGTATTTGTGTGAATGTGTGGTTGTAGAATTAGCGTTGCTGTTGTAGTAGATATGTTTCAATATTGTTATAGACGCACATATTCGGAAGAAGACATGCGTATAGGGCCGGCTCAAGGGTTTTGAGTGCCCAAGGCTAAATTAAAAAAAGTGTGCCCTTAATACTTAACAATTTTTACAGTAACGATCAAAATACGAGAAAGTTAAACTAATATAAAGTTCTACTAATTATTACATATGAACACAAAATACAAAGTCTTCAAATAAGAAAATATATTTTATCTCTACAACGCATGATTATCTCTTAAATACTAATTGTCTTGCATTTCTAGAAGCAAAAATTCCTCATGACAAATTCCTTCCCACCATCACAGAAGTAGACGAGAAGGCTAAAATTAAACGCACATTTCCTCTCTCTTTTTTCAGTTAATTTGTTGAAACAAATCAGTTTTAGATGTGGTTCCGTTAAGGAATTTTTGGGCTTTTCCGTTTCTATCCATATTCAAAAAAAAATTGCGTTTATTAGTTTTGCGTTATATTTTTGTGGATTATTGATTCATCACAACAAAAATAATTGAAAATATAAAAAATTATGACTTTTATCCAAATATTTTTTGAAATATCTAAGATAAAGCGCAAAAGGCCGTCTTTATATTGGATATTTCAACAAAAAAAAGGGTAAAAGTCATTGTAATTTCTTACTCTTCTGATTCGTCTAATTAATAATTCACAAAAATTAAACTTAAAATTAATAAATTTGAATTAGGAAAAAAGTCGAAAAATCTAAAAAATCTAAGCGGAACGGCTACAAAGGGAAATAAATATCGGTCAAATGTACCCCCTCCGTTCCAAAATGAAAGTCCATCTTTCCTTTTTGAGTTGTTCCAAAATGATGGTCCTTTTCCAAAAATGGAAAGAAAAATTTGGTGATTTTTCAAAAATGTCCCTCATAGGTGAATATAAGTATTGTAAAGTAGATAGAATATAAGGGTAATGGTGAAAATAATAGGTATTGTAGGTGTAATGAATTCCAATTTGGAACGGAAGGAGTACAAAAAAAGAAGAAGAAATGCCGTTCAAAAACATGGGAAAGTAATGGAATAACCAAAGTAATTGTCATATTCAAAAAAAACCAAAGTAATTGTCCTGTTAGTAAAGGCTCTGTTTGTGAACGTGACTTTCCAAAGCATTTAAAGGCATTTGCTGAGGTGGCGCACATCTATTGATGGGATGGAAATGGTTGAGTTTCCTGATTAGCCGGAGAGAGTGCAAACTCATGGAAAAAACGTGTCAAAGCTTTGGTTTTCTTTTTTTTCAAAAATAGACTAATTAGTTCTCTGATTTACAAAAAAGCCACCTAGTTTTTGGATTATTTGAGTTTTTGGGCCTTTATTTGTATGTTGGTCTTTTATTTGCATGTTGGATGAGCGTTTTTTTTTATGGTATTGGGCCAAAAAGAGTCCTAATCAAACCCAAATACTAAAAAAATTAGAGTACTTTAAAAATTGAACATTTTTAGGATGCCCAAGACCCAGACTTCTTGGGGTTGGGCCGGCCCTGCATGCTATCTTGAAGAAGACAATTCACTTGGTAGGTCCCATACATATTTCAAGTGCAATTATTTTAGGCGGGTACTTGTCTTCTCTTTTGGTGAACCAAGAATTATTTAACTACTAAAAATTCACTTTTAAGTTGTGAGTTTAGTGAATCAATTATTACCTGAGGTGATACTGTTTGCCATGGCAGGTTCCAACCCAAAAGATCAGAGGGTTCATAAATCAACTTTTCGTCAATGCTCTAATCTGGTCACTTTTAAGCGAAATAGGTGAATTTAAGAATGAAACCTGCAAATTAAGAATTAGGTTACACTTGTTAATTTGTAGTACTTTAAAGCTATTATCATCATCTCAATCTAGAAGAAAAAGGTAGGGATACTTGGCCAAAAAGTCCTATTGGACAAAGCAGAGCTCATATCAATGTCAGGCTTATACCTAAAAGTGAAGTGGAAATATCTAAAAATACAAATATTAGTAACACATACTAACCCACATAATAAGAGGTCCACCCACACTCTCTTTGTTTAAGTTAGCGAACGCCATTGCATCTATCTGTTTTAACATGTTTGTGTGTCCCTAACGGCGTCGTCGTAACATGTTTGTGACTCATATCATGTTTGTGACTCATATCAATGGTAATGCACCTACACTCGCAGAGGTCATGCAAACTTGGCAATGAGTCAATGACAAACCACTCTTGCGTAGTTTTCCTTTAGTTTCTGTTATATCAAACACTGAATTTGAAATCTCTGACACTCAACATTCGACAAAGAAATCTTGCAGGAAAAAAAAACATTCGATAGAGAAATTTTCAAGTCCAACTCACACAGATACATTCCAAATACTAGCTCATATGAGAGCAAAATCCACATAGTACACATGCCCACGAGGGACAATCATACTACCAATAAAATTCACAAAGCAGAAGCAACTTGGGCAATAGTTTGCCTTATTTAGGGATAATTCACATGGACATGCAAATTCCCAAGCATACTCTACCATAACTGGTTAAGATATATACACAGAGACGGCTGCAATGTTTATCCAAAGCGCAATTCTCAGTGCAGAACTAGGCATTCCCCAGGCACCATAGGGTGGTGGGAGCCTTTGTTGAGGGCATCTACTTCTTCAAGAGATTGAGGCTTGTCATCAGGCTCTTCCTCGAGCAAGCTCTCAGAAACACTTGGATTTCCTTCGTCACGACAAGAGATGATTTCAAAGATCAAAGCCTTCACTTCTTGGAACCTCTCTTCAGAAAGGGAGACCTCAGCAAGGAGCCTCCAAGCATTTGCTTCAGATGCCTCTTCATAGTCCTTCTTCCTCTTTAAAACCATGTGTCCGCTAATTTCCCACACTGCCGGGTTCACTTGGGTGTCCAGAAGCTCAGGGCTCACTTCCCCAAGAGCCTGTTTCTCAGCATAACACTGTTTTGTTCATTCAACAGAACATATAAACTTTAGGTCAGGCAACCAAACTGAAGGAACACGAAAAAGGGCTCAAAAGTCAAAACTAGATTATAGCCCAACAAAATCACAATAAGCAATACAGGTCTGAATGCTCTCACCTGTGGGAGGAGAAAGATACGTTTTGCAGAATCAGAGATTAACACATTGAAAGGAATGTTGTTCTCTTGCAGGCAAATGCAGGAATCTGAGACGGCATTGGACAGATCTTCCAGAGTATTTCCACCCTCAAAAACAAACCCTCTGACTGGATAATTTGACAGCTCAGAGATTACCACCCCGCCCTTGAAAGTAGTTATCTTCCTAGCGAGAGCCTTCTCAATAGGAAACGGCACAGCCAAGTAATAAGCCTGTTGCGTGAAAACCATATAACAGCCCTTTCATTATAAAAGCTAACTAACCATGAGATGTATGATAATGGGACCTTTATACTCAAAACTTGAGGTATTCGAAAAGGAGTTATTTAGAACCTGGAAATGGAGGTGGTTGATTGTAGCAAATGCACCCAAGCTGTTGTAACCCAAACGAAAGTATGGGTTTCCAGCCTCTGCTGCCATGTAAAGAGCAAGCAAGAAGCTATCCCTGTCAATCCTCTGAGGCAAGCATTCGAGAATCCGAGGGATCAAAAGCACATGACCATACTCAATTGGACTAACCTGTTGAAGAATCATTAAGAGAAACTAGCTTAGCCAGTACTACTAGTTTTTAGTGTATACACACTCTACCATGAAGAACAAGGTAGGAGAACATACATTGATGGCCACAACACTCGGAGAATTCTCAACATCAATAGGTGCATTTGGGAAGAATTGGATTTCATTGTCTTCACTTGCTTCAAACTGGAAAAGCACCTCCTCCTGGCCAACCTTGGTGAAGTTGAACTTGCTCCCATCGAATGGCTGCAGTACCTTATCAACTCGAAACTCAGTTGGCCTTTTCTTCAGGTGACGGCCCTCATTTAGCTGTGCAATGAAGCCATACTCTCCCGGAATTACCTATATCAACATACTTATATAAACCACAATGGACCACATCGTTATTCGGCATAGTACTCCACTTAATAGGTCCTAGACTGATCAAATGGTTAAGTACCTTACAATACCCTAGCACGGGATTTAGGGGATATGACTGCAGAAAACTAAAACAGCGCAAGCACAAATACAAAAGAACTTCACCCAATGTGGGCTAAGTCCACGGTCATTGCATGGTTTGCACCTATTCTCTATGAGGGAGAAGAATATAAGGCATAGCTTGCGCCACTACGAATGGCTCCATGCAACCACATTCATAATTAGATTGGCGATGAGCGTGGCTACATTAACAGGCTGCACGTTTGGTAGCACTAATTAGCTACAGACTATCCAATTTTAGAGTAAAGAAATGGCAAAGACCTTGGTTTCACAAGCAGTGACATCATAGCGAAAGAGCCCTTTCTGCACACGATCCTCCCACTGCCATCAAGTAGTAAGATATCAGCTGATTATAATGTATTGATAATTGGTAAATAGCACAAAATGCACAACAAAACTTTCACAAATTTACCTCCCCAAGCAGAAGCGAATCCAAGAAAGCAACTGGAGGCTCCTTGTCCTCAGGGTTAAGCAGATCCTTTCCACCCGAAATCTTGTTCAATCTCTTGAAAGCATACAGAGGTAGCTTTGCCCCTGATATAAACCCCAACTTAAGTTAAATAAAATTTCTTCAACATCACACTTGGAAAAACTAAGAAACTAATTCAATTTCATAGCAGATGCAATTCGGCAAATCCCCCTAGACGTAACCGCAAGTCTAGTTACAGCCCAGAAAACTTAGAACGTGGTTTACCTAAATTATTGATTCGTTATTTTCCCTTCTTTTCTGAAATTTTATTTATTCACGTTATAACTTTTTTGATTTTTTATTCATCTTATCTATAGGGGTATGAAAAGGAAAAAAAATAAAAATTCATCAAAAATCATTAAAAAAAAAAAAATCAACTTTTGAGTCTTTAGTGTCTACGAACTTTTTCAACTTCTGTTCACATTTTATACGCTTAGGGAAAATGACGGCCAATGACGTGTCCGCCAAGGACATTTTGTTCATTCTTAGCATGTCCTTAAAAGGTATTAATTATCAAAATACATCCAAGCCGACATTTTCCCTTTTTCTTATTCCTCTAGTTGAGAGGAACAATTAATCCCAAAAATCATTAAAAGAAAAAGAAGAAGAAGCTATATAACAATTACAACAAGTAAATAATACTGAAAAAATTCAATAATTTAGGAATAACTTAGCCTCAAACGTATCTACTTAAATTTAAAACTAACAGAGAGAATCTAGCAAATACCCACATACTAAAAAACCAATCTAATAACAACCCACAAAATTCAAAATGTTTACACACGAATTTCTTAACACAGGTAGAAAATACCTGGAATGCAACACTTCTGGAGGCAATTCCGGCCGCAACCACCACCACCTTCCTCCGCCTCTTCCTTTTGGAAATTGGAAACAACAGTAGGAACCCTCTTGATCCTCAACATCTTCTTGAATTATTTCACCAAAAATACAAAACACCAAGAAGCCCAAAAACAACCCACTAGACCCACAGATCTTTTTAAATAAAAATAGACGAATTACGCTTCAAATCTATATATATATACACCTAAACTAGTACTTCTAATAAGATACGGGTACCGCCGCCGGCGAGAAAGAGGAGGTCGGATGGGCTGCCGCCTTCGGAAGGCAAGGCGCCGCGTCCGCCGTGCGGCGAAGGGTTGGACTCAATTACACCAAAACCCTTGCGTCTTCGAACGCAGCGGAGGACATGCAGCGTTGATAGAGGCCGTGAGAATACTCCGTGTATAGCCGTGATGTCTGCAACTTGTCAAATCCGGGTTTTACCCCCTCTCTCTCTCTCGCTCTATGCTCTCTCTCTCTCTCTCTCTCTCTCTCTCTCTCTCTCGCTCTACACTCCAGCGGTGATTACAGAGCCTGTATGAGAATTGGATAGGCGTTATGGGGATGAGAAGGTGCGGGGGGATATATAGATAGTAGGAGATATGTGGGAGAAGGAAGGAGGAATGGGGTTGTGGTTGTGGTTGAGGCTGATGAGTGGCGTTGGAAATTTCACTGTGTATGAAGACAATTATTGAGAGGACACAGGGACCACTAGAACGTACGGATGGCAAAGCTACAACTACAAGGCGTTACTTTTGGATTTGGGACCCGTAATGCATGATCCGAGCTGTTCATTTAAAAACAATTCATTTTAGTAATGGACAACTATGATTGGTAGGATTAAAATGAAATTTGAATCATTAATTGTCGAACAGGCGCCTCAAATTGTTCACTATCGTCTTTTAATACAACCCTTTTACTTTTCAAGTTTTATTAATTCTTATTTTATTTTTCGCGTCTTTGCTCTAAGGTTTATTTATTGGTAAAATTTGAGCATGAGAAATGTACTACTATTAAACTAGAGAGAACATTCTTTTCGGAGGCGGAAGAAAAGGGGAGTTTTCCACCACCCCTATGGGTCTCTTTAGTGATTTTTTTGGGTAATTTGAACCGTTCATCATATAAGGCCCGCAAAATAATGTATCCACGCAAAAAATCAGTTTGTCCGAATATCGATAAGTATGTCAAAAATGAGTTTAAGACGAAAGAATGTACGACAGTGGACAGTTTAACTTAAAAAACAGTTGACAGATCCATACCGTTCATATTTCTGTCTAAAACTTAACTTTTAACACACCTATTGATGTCTGGACAAACTGATTTTTTGCGGTGATATATTATTTTGCGGGCCCTAGAAAATGCACGATTCGAATTACCCCAAAAAATATGCGGTGGGGGCCCACACTAGGGGTGGTGGAAAACCCCTTTGTCCGTCGGCGCCGAACTGAATTCATTCTCATTAAACTATCGGGTTCACGAGTTCAAGTTGTACTGGACTTGTTTAAAATATGCTACAACTACAATGCTTCCGCTCTATGATATTCAAAAAGCTTGAGCTACTCTCAATAATTGGACGGTAGGATTGAGTTTCAGAATTAATTAAGGTACCTATAAGTTGAATCGGACACCTGATTTATCAAAAAGCTTAAGCTATCAAGATGGACTGGCCTACAATCGGCTCGATTAAAGCTCGTTCAAAAATTAATTTGCGAGATGAATTAAATAAATCCTAAACTTAGAAACATATTGTATTAAGTTTTTATATTGAACTGGAACAATTCATTACTCAAACTCATATATCCATCCTTGAATTTATTTATTTTTAGAAAAACTAAAGATTAAATTGCAGGCAAAATATAAAAGGTGAAACCTCGTTTTATTACCTGTTTTGGTATGAAAAAACCTTTTCCAAAACGTTGACCATGGGTTAATTGTTAAAGGTGGAGTGAAGAGGAAAAAAAAAATGCTTTCTTTTATGCAAATTGGCTTTTCTTCGTTATGTTTTTTTTTCTTTTTTGTGTTTTTTTGGATCTGACGTTATGACTTCTCTCCTACGAAGGAAGATGTAAACGTAAGCCAAAAGGCAAAAGTTACTCCAAATTTAAAGCCTATTATCAAGTCGTTAGGTTGATAAATAACTATATGATACGTTATTGATAATATTTAGTTCTTTGCGCTCCGTGTAATTGGATTATAAAATTCTTTTTTATTTCGCTAGTTCGGTGAAAATTAGTATCGTTAGACTAGTTAGATTAGTAACTTGCTGACCTCTTCACTCTTAGCACCTAGGTATAGCTAGCCCTTGATACCGTTGGGCCGAAAACTTATTGGCGATTATATAAAATACTTGTGAACCGTAGGAAATTGTTTTCATAAAGAGAAAAATGATAAAAGAAGTTGATAGGCTTTATAAAATCTCCACATTAGTTCCATGTACCTTGATACGAAAATTTAGTCTCTTTAATTGTTAGTGCATGTATCTTAATAAACCTGTTTCTGTATTATTTCATTTAACGTATTTATTCTTCTCTATTTAAGTAAACGACATTTTCTCATAACTATTTTTTTTGGGAGTAACTCCTTCAATATATTCATTTATTGTTTAATAAAAGATGTTAAATGATATCAAAGGTCATGCGTTTCTATTTGTCTACAGGTAATTAAGCGGTTCGAGAAAGGGTTATTTCTAAATTCGCGAGTCCGATTCTCAATGTGCGAATTTGTTTTTAGGTCATTCTCAATGTCTGATTCCCTATTAAGCGTACTTCTTAGGTATATTCCGATGATTAAACAATTTTTATGTGCTTTGACGAAATGTGAAAGGCCTTACCAACTCTATATAAAACTACTAAGAAATGAAAGAGAACCACATAACTAGAAAACGTGTACGTTTTAGTCTTAATGGCTCTGATGATTTTTGAATTGGTCTACTTTCGATCAACCTTTCATAAACCAAAATCTATTGTTTTTATGGTTCGATCCCATAACCTTTAGGTACATCGAATACCCTCTTTATCAATATAAAATAAGTTTCGTTCCGGTTTAAAATGAGAGAGATATGAATGTTTTACCGGAATGATTTATTTTTTGACTCATTGAGGTAAAATAGTCATATCTTTTGAGGTACAAATAATAGTGGATCAAAACTACATGGGCTAGAAAGTAGACTCAACAAGTTTTCTAACGGTTCAAACCTTGCAAAAATCAGAGTTTGGGAGTATTCGAAACAAGCCCGTGAAGTTTGAAAATTTGTGGAGTTTCTAAGCGCGCCTTAGGCGCAACTTAGTGCGCCTGGGGTGCAAAAAAGTGTGCCTGAGGCACAAAGAAAGTCCACAATTTTTCAAACTTTGCCAGCTTGTTTGGAACACTCTCCCGAACTTTGATTTTCGCAAGGTTTGAACCGTTAAAAAGTTTATTGAGTCTATGTTCTAGCCCATGTAATTTTGATCCAAAATTATTTGTACATCATAATATATTACTATTTCACCCTCAAGGAGTCATAAAATAAATCGTTTCTGTAAAACGCTTGTATTTTCTTTATTTTAAATCAGATAAAGACATATCATATATCGTTAAAGAGAATTTTTTAAATACTAAAAGATAGTGAAATCATTTTCAAAAAAAAAAAGATAGTAAAATCCAACCATACAAATAATAAAATTCAATTTATGAAAAATGAGTAAAAAACAGACCACTAAAAATATAATGAGAGCAGTACTGCCACCTCTCCACCACAAACACCACCCCCCAACACAACCCTTCCACCACCTTCACTTGACTATCTATACTGCCATCACTTCATCACCACTACAACCACAATACCACTTAGCTACCACCATTAGCATTGCACCTCAACCCTACCACCTCAGCCTTCTTTTAACCGCTACCACCTCCACGGAAATTTTAGCACCACGACTATCAATCCTCCACATGCATGCAACTCCACCACCACCGTGACTACATCTCCACCACCACCACCATCATTTTAGCACCTCATAACCACCACCCCTCCACTCAACCACCAATGTCACGACTACCGCAACAACTATCAATTCACTGGCACTTCCAACATTATTTTACCTTTAATCTGATGGAAACCAATTTATGGTGGAATCAAGAGCCTCTCTTCACGTTCTCGTACCAACATTAATTTTACCACCATTCTATGTGTTGGTGTTTTTTTCGACGAAAGTAAATATATTCAGTTGTAGTTAATAAGGTTTGGCCTTCTGTCAAATGCATATATAAGAGTACACGGTGCCTATGACTGCACTTGTTTTATGTGATGTTAAATAAATCTCTCGCGATTTCATTTAATCATTCGAACCATTTGTTTTATAGTTTTCGATGCATTTTAATGTCCGTGCTAAATTTTAAGTTCATTGGATATCAGAATCTATCTGAACAAATATATTTGCAACGTAGAAATATGATTCTACATTACTTCTCAGTGAATATAAATCGAACAACGAAAAGTCTACTCACACGTACAATTACGCACAAATTCGACACTGATTTCTAGGGGGTCCACCTCGAATTTCGCAAAGATGATACGAACCGCTCAATTTTTTAAAAATATTTGTTTTATGCACTCCTGTAAAAAATTATTTCAATCGGACACCAGTAAGAATTTTTTCAAAATTTGTAGGAGAAACTGATTGGTTTGCCCCTACGAATTTTGAAAAAACCCTTAGTCATATCCGATTGAAATGATTTTTCAAATTTATGTATAAACAAATGTTTTAAGAAAATTGAGCAGTTTGGATCATCTTTGCGGGATCCGAGATGGGCCTAGTAAAAAATCTATATGAAATTTGTGTTTAAGTTTTCTATGTGAGTAGCACAGTTCTTCCAACAAGCCTCTATAAATATTCCATCATTCTACTATGATTTTGCAAAATTGTTAAACACCTTGAGACTTACGGAATCAACAATCGACATTGTTAATAAAATATTGCGAATAATATGCACCTAAACTGATTCGATCCCCTAATTTTTCAAAATTAAAGTGTAGCACAAATTTCATCTTACATCACATGAGAACATGTGACGTGCAAGGGAGGATGTTGATTCGGGGGTTAAGGTCCAGTCCAGTTGGCCTTAACATCTAGTCCAATCCAATGTGAATTTTAGGGCCTGTTTCGGGCTCAAAAAAATGATCGGAATCGTTCATTTTGTTGAGCTCGTCAAGAACTTTAACCCTGCAAAAATTCATGTTGATCAGATACCAATCAATACCTGATCGGGCCAAATTTATCTAGGGAAAAAAACACTATGCACACTGGATCGCACCCATTTGCTTTAAGATAAATGTGTTTTGAATCTTTGGGTTTTGATCAGTATCTGATCTTCATTTGTTTTTGCAGGATTAGAGTTCTCGATGAGCTTGACAAAATGAATGATTCCGATAATTTTTTTAGGCCCGGCCGGGACTGGCCGGAAGTTAAGGCCAATTGGACTGGACCTTAACCCGTTGATTCGATGCTGTGTTGTGAATCGCAGGCTCGCAGCACAACACGTAGGACCCAACCCGGACACGAGAAACTTGCTGCCCTGCGTATGAACACGTGGTCTAGACAAATTTGCACCACTTTCCAGTGGGGCTTTTTGTCCTCGTTGGAAAGCAAACAAACAAACCAAACTTGACTGGGAAAGGTATAGAGCTGAGAGACTTTTCAGTACCAACCGGGTATATCCCATGTGGTACTCGTTCGGCACATTCGAACTGTCCGATACACTTTTGGACGGTTCAGATTGAAACTCTTTCTCTCCTCGCACCCTACGCTTTCTCTTTTATTTTTCTTTCTCCAAATTTGAGCCACTCAAACACGCAATAGACGGCTCGGATGTGTGAGTGGACATTACCCGCTCGGCACTGAAATTTTTTCCTATAGAGCTAGATTTCGAATCTACCAACGGATCCTTCTGGGCCAATTTCCGGCCGTGCTTTCATGAGTGGTGGAAATTGTAGTAGTACGTATGCGAGAAAATTCCTATGTTTGTTCGGTCCTAATTAACAAAGAAAAAAATGTCCATTTCCTTTTCGTTGACTGGAATCTAAGATTATAGTAAATTTAAGGAAAATGCTATTTGGGTGTGTATTATATGCACTTCTAAAATATTATGATTAGAAGAAATATTATGAATCGTATTATTGAAAGTCACGATTTTAGTATAAAAGTTGCGTAACACACCAAAAATGTTACTCCCTCCGTCCCTTTTTTAGAGTCCAGTATTCCATTTTGGATTGTCCCTTAATAAGTGTCCATTTTGTAAAGTTGGTGAGTAAAAGTTGGTGAATTTTCTATTTTGCCCCTAAAAGTAGATTCCATTTTAAAAAGTTGGTGAGTAAAAATGTAATGATAATGTTTTCATAGAGTGTAAGAAGGGAAAGTGGAGGTAAAAGTTGATGTAAAATGTGTAATGATGATGTTTTTTTAATAAGTTGGAATTACAAAGCATGACATTTAAAAAGGGACGGAGGGAGTATAATCCTTACAAAAATATTACGTATCCTAAACGTTATAAATTCTATTGCTGAAAAGTTACGATTAATTTGTTTTAGTACTATAAAGTTACGTGTTGCACCAAAATGTTATGAATCATAGTTTTAATGTTACGAATCCTATTACTGAAATGTTGCAAATTTTAAAACAAAAGTTATGAAAACACACCGAAATATTATGAATGAACCATACAATAGGTGTATATGGTACACACTTTTAAAAGATGTCTCGTAACTTTGCTATGGTTTAATTACCATGAGAAGGAATAAGGTGAGGCATTGAACAAGAGCTTTTTTGGTCTTACTTATTTATGTGAAGGAAAGTGGCGAATTTGTTCTTGATTTTGACATGCTCGTCCTATATTTTCCGGCCTCGATCCATGGGTGACAATCTCTCAAACTCGCATCACCAACAAAAAAAATCATGTGGTCACTCAAGTTTATTTGATCGTGAATGTGATCAGCTTCATGTACGAGCAAGTTGATCTGGACATCGATTAATTGTAAAAACAATTGATATGTAAAAACTCTGTTTCCTTTTTGGCGAATGTCATATACGCATGTGTTCCTCTTTCTTCTACTTCTTAAGCATGACTGAACTTTCCTAGAAATTTCGTACACATGTGCGATGGTTGGCTGTTCGCGGACTAGCTGTACCTGTACCTACTGGGGTCAATATCAGCAATGCAGTTCATCCAACGAGAAACCTAATTCGAATTATAGAGCGTTTGTACGTTGTATAGAACTTATCCTTTAAATTTAGCTTAAAGAAAAGGAAATTAAAGGATGTCCCATTACTTGTTTACACGCTGTGAAAAAGTAAAAAGATATGCTGATACTTCGAATAAACACCAACATTCTTAGGTTCCGTTCCGATAAGAGAAATTAAGTACTTATTTTTTGAATTAAACGTGATTTATTGTGAGAGAATGACTTATCTCGTAAAGTGAAAAATAAGTATATTTAAAAAATATGAATCTTAGTCTGAGTGCCATGGGCTTGAGGAAAAAAAAAGAAGAAGCTATAGTATTTACCGATTAGAGCATCCGCATTGTAATAAGCAAATGAGTGTGGATAAGCAAATTTAACAACAATACTCAAAAAATACCCCACATTGTAATAAGCAAAATTACAAGTCTTTTAACAAATAACCAAATTTCACTCATTAGGCCATCCACAGTGGTATAATCAAAAGCTAATTGTTGTTAAAGTTAACAATATTTGTGCAAAAAATGGCTCACAATGGTATAATCAAACTTAGCAACATCTTTAGAAATAATCAAATTTTGGGCTTTGGATAACCAAAACTAGCAACCTTTTTCAATAATCAAAATTTATGAACCTCACATCACTTTTCTTTCCCGTTTCTATTTTAGGTTGCATTTTTATGAACTTAACTTAAATATGAAAATTTGTCTTTATTTAAATTTTTTTCACATTTTTTAGTTTTGCGCCAAACTTCTATGAGTTATTAATTCGTCTTGACGAGAGGAATCGAAAAAGTATTTTTATTTTTTACTTTTACCCAAGTATTTTAAGAAATAATCACTTTTTAGAAGAAAAAAAAATGATTTTTTCAACTAAAAAGTGATTATTCCTGTTTTGTTCCTCCCCCTATAGTTTAATAAATGAACAACCTTGCAAAAAAAAAAAAAAAAAGGAAGAACCTTGCATTTTTTTCCAAATTCAAGAACACATTTGATTTTTTTGGAAAGATTAAGAGAGTGGTGTGTTTGTGATATAGGCTACAGGAATAGGAAGAAAAAAAAAAGTTTCGGTGTTGTTTTGATAGATAACACTAGCGCCCTGTTTGGATGCCGGATTTGGAGGCCGGATATGGAGCCGCCCGGATTTCATCTCCTGGTCCCACTCATATCCGGTCTTTGGATGCATTTTTGGGAGGGTGGATTAAAACACTGTTGGGATTACAAATCCACCTCTAACAGTGTTTTGGGTGGATTTGCCAAGCGGAGCTTTGCCCCTATCGTTAGCAAATCCGGGGGATTTGAGACTCTTTTACCCCTCCAAATCCACCCTCACCACCACACAGTGCTTTCCGAGGAAGAAGAAGAAGAGTGAGAGAGAGAGAGAGAGGAGGAGGAGGTCGAACCCAGCAACCATGATATTTAGCTACGGCAACCTTGAGATCTGTTCACGGCATCAAGAGATGAGAAAGAGAGAGAGACCGACGGGAAAGAAGAGAGAGAGAGAGAGGAGGAGAAGTGGTACCTCACAGAGCTCGTCGGGGTCGGAGAAGAAGGTGTACCCATCGTCGTTCATGTCGGCGTCAAGGAGGAGTGGTACCTCTGGGATGGGGTTTTTTGTTTTTTCGGAGTAAGCGATAGAAACGAGGAAGAAAAGGGGGCTGTGTAATGTGTATATCTCACATATACATATGATGATGGGGTATATGTGTGCAAGTGAATTGTATTTTTTTATATAAAAATTTCACCTTCCAATTAATTTTTTTTAAAGTATTCCGGAAAATACTATTTTTTTCTAATAAATAATATGGTTTAAACATTTGTAAAATAAAATGAATTTATTTTATCCTACAATTAATGACAAATATGTATTTACTTTAATTATAGTTAAGTAAACGAATTTTGATCATTTAAAACTTTAAGTGGGGGCAATTTAGTCATTCGACATCTAATCTCATCATATCCACCTTCTATATCCTCCTTCTCAAAAAATCATCCAAATACCTCATTACAAATCCACCCTTCTTAAAAGGTGGGGTCACCCTTCTTAACATATCACCCCTCATTACATATCCACCTTCAAATCCACCCTTATTACATATCCACCTAAAACAAATCCTCCATCCAAACGGGCCGTAGGAAGAACACCATATATTCGATATATTTTTGCCAAAAAAAAAAACGTAATGGAGAGAAGTGAATGGCGGGAAACAGAGGGGGAGAGAGAAATTGTGTGAAATTATAGTGGATCCCTTATTTTGGTTATAGACTAAAAATGACCATTGTGAACCTCAACATTGTTAAACTTAGCAACCTTTTAAATGAATAATCAAAAGCTGATGTGTCAACTTTTGGTTATTCATTTTTGATTATACCACTGTGGATGGCCTTACATAATCAAATTTAACAACTTTTACCAATAATCAAAACTCAATAACCAAACTCAATAATTAAATCCAAAACTCAATAATTCAAAAACACCCCACATTGGAATCATCTCATCGAGACGAATAATTTGGTGTGGTCGGGTGTGTGATTGGAACTCGTTTGCGATTGGACATATGTGCATTGTGTATTATGTATTATGGGGGTTTGTTTTGTTAGGAATGCAAAAATAACCAATGTGGAGGTAAAAGTTGTTAAGTTTGATTATGAACTAAATGGATAATCAAATGCTGACGTGGCACATTTTAATTATTGGTTTTGATTATTCCCATTGCGGATGCTCTTATAGACATTCTTTAGTCAAATTGCTATGGACTTGATGAAAATTAATGTCACTTGCCGATTAAACCTGCGTGGACATAATGACATATAATCATATATACTCTCGCTGTCCCCATTTAGTAGTATTTTTTTCTAAAGTTGTGCCTATACGTTGGGATACAAAAATAATATGTTCTTGTAAATAATTTTCCAAATTTTCTTACACCAATTAGGAATATTCCTAATTGAGATCTTTTGAGAGGTGAAAACTATCAAAAAATTTTGAGAACACAAATTGCATCTTTTAATACAAATGTTAATTGGCACAATTTTTAAAAACGATCAATTACTGAAAACAGAAAGAATCGTACGTTCATTTCTTGCTCACGTAAGTCAGATAGCACTTAGCAGGATGAGATTATGATCTTTGAAAGTGATCGCATATATAGGAAGATTGGTCCTTTATTATTAAAAAAATAGAACATTTATGTCATGATCAAGTCCTAAAATCAAAGTTAAATTATAATTGTAGCTAGTAATCAATTAATTTTGTAGAAAGTATCTTTTGCATTAGGGGGGGAAAAAATAGTATGACGTTAACCAAATTCTCATTCATCCAGAAAAAAATTAATAAACAAGTTCAAAGGTGCACTACAAAGTTGGCCTACTTTTTCCGAAAGTGTGGGAATTCTTTCTGCAATCCTGGCTCGATCAACAATATTGTTCCTTTTAACAGGACAGTTCGATTTCGATTTCAAATCAACAAGAATAAACTGATATATATGGTCCCATAAGGTTCATGAAAAAATACCCTCGAAAGAATCAACCGTAGAGTTAGTCCTCCGTATGAAAAGTTAATTAATTAGTCCGGGAGGAAGGGGATCGACTATTTTATCCACCTTGTCAATCGCTACCAAACACTGGATTAGACGAGATGAATTGCTTATCCACCCAAATAATACCCCCAACAAACAAGCCCTTATCATACTTTATAAACTTGTACACCCAAATATATTATTGATCCTTGCATAGGCCTTATTTGTATGCCGTTTTGTTAGTGTTCAAATTCGTTCAGATTTTAAGCAACTACGTTAATACGAGGGCATGCCAAACGAGCCCTTAACATTCCACTTGCTGTCTTATCAAAAAAAAAAAAAAACACTCCACTTGCAGTTATTCCCACCTTAAAATCGGAATCCAAACGACCCCTGGAGTGAACTCAAATTGGGATTCAAAAGGAAACCTGAGCAGGGTAGGGAGACAAAAGGAAATTTCGCAAGAAAGTGGTACGCCGTGCAACAGATAAGCACGGATAAGGTATCCATCCAGGCATGTGCGTAGCCAGTGGCCTATTTGGCCGGGGGGGACCTCAAACCACGTTCCTACGATATGACCAATCCTTGTCGTTGTTCTCCCGGCCCCAACCAAACAAGGGGTCTGGTAGCCAGGGTAGTATATACCAACAACAGCTAGGACGTCCTTTTGCTCTCAACCAACTGAACCATGTACTCATTCCGTGTCTCCTGCGAAATTATTTGTAATTTTCAAGTTTAAAAATTATTCACTTATCAAAATAATTTTTGTGTGCAATATGAATCTGGTTTGATGATTTACGATGAGATCTTTTGAACGGTGCAAAAGAAAAAAATCGAAAAATTATTTTAGTAGATAAGTTTAAGAATTGCACGTAGTTTCGTAGATGACTAACTTTATGGGATGAATGGAGTACAAGATGGCGACAAAGAAAGTGCAAGCACAACATGAAATTTAATTAAATGATGGATAACCCGTCTTACGTTTTGAAGTTCGAAATCTCCCAGAGTGCTATTAATTCCGTTGGGGTTGGTCAAAACTGAGCGTTGCTCTGGCTTTAATTAACCCTCTAATTAAGAATGAATAATAGTAATAAGTAAATTTGATAAATACACTCCTATATCTATTGCTATGTGTATATATATATATATACAATGTACATATTATGTACATATGGGTTTTGTGTGGTTTACCTTGGGTCTCACAAAGATGATTTGAACTGTTCATTATTTTTAAAATAATTTTTTTTGGAACCCTATAAAAAATCAGCTCAACCCGATATCGCTAAGGATTCTTTTTGAATTTGTGGGGGCGAAACTACTTAACTTTTTAGTTTCCCTCCTACAAATTCGGAAAAAATCCTTATCAATGTCGGGTTGAACTGATTTTTTACAAGGCTCCATAAAAAATATTTTAAAAATACTAGGCAATTCGAATCATATTTATAAAACCCGAGGTGGGACCCATAAAACTCATATGTACATGGTATGTACAAACTCATATGTACGGTGTACCCATAGCTTTATTTATCAATTTTTCTATATGAAGTCTAAGCTAGATGGGAACTGAGGCTGGTGTTTTGCTGTTGTAATTCCACCCAGGACTAACAATCCATTGCATGGCAAGAAAGGATGAGATAAGAAATGGGAGTCTTTTTTCACCATTTTTGATGAGATTGAGTGAAAAAGAGGAGGCAATCAAAATATTTTTTTTGTACTTTTCACTTTATTTCTCACCAAAATAGTTAATACAAATGAGTGATTTGGTTAGAAATCACAACCCTGACCTTCATTTCTTTTGGTCATGAAATTACTCCATCCAAAAAGGCTGTATAAATGGCCAACGACTCTGGAGAGACCTGGTGGATTTTAGATGCCAAATACTTCAGATTAGAACTTTTTTTCTTTTTAAGATTTTGAATATGTTATCATTGACTGGAGAGACTTGGTTGATGGGTTGCAATGAGCAACTCGCGAGCAGCTCAAGGCTCGGCTAAGTTTGTTTAGTGATTTGGGCTGAACTCAAGTTTTAGGTTGGTGTAGTAAACGAGTCCAGCTCCACATTTTAAAACTCGGCTCAGAATGGTTGTATAGGTTTAGCTCGTTTATTGGTGCTTGTTTAGTAAATGAACTGTGCTTAACTAATGGATCAAAAAAAAACAAAAGGGCTCGACTAGTTTACGAATGAGCCGAATTTGAACTCAAGTTTTAGGCTCGATCGTTCAGTAAATAAGCCGAGCTTGAACACTACAAAACTTGACTTTGTTGGCACCCCTAGTTGGTTGGAGATTCAATAAAATAATAAATGCAAATTGACAATGCGGTTGAAGTGATTGAAAAATTGTCAAATTGCTATACAAATCATTGCAATTATTTGATGTTCTAAAAATTTAAAGTCAAAGTTGGTGATGATTGCCAATATCGTGAAATTCCTAATGAAGTTTAGATCAAAGCATAAATGGAAAAAACATGATTGTGCCATGAAAAATATAGGGGAGTGATTTTTACAGTACTTCAAATTGTTAACCGCACTTCTCTTATCAATATAGAGTAATTTTTGCATTTCTCTATTTGTTAACTTTGGGGAGCGCAAAAATCATTCCCCAAAATATACTATAAAGTAAAACCTTAAAAAAGGGGATTGGGGGATCCTATAGGGCATCCCGCCCTACAGCCCTTGTAGGACAGATCTGAGTCGTCCATCTCGGCAATGGACAACTTGAATTTTTATGTGATCAATGCATGGTCCAGATTAATAAGAGTTCGGATTAAATCCGAGTCGTTTATGCCGAAATGGACGGCCGAATCAATTGCCCTACAGGATTTCCAATTCCTAAAAATGGGGAAGCACTCCAATATTATTGGGTCGGTTGGCTGGCTTTATTTGGGATTTGTCGTCCACACAAGCTGCTTTCGATAGGAGGGTAAGAAATAAAAGTGGTTCCTCAAACACGTTGAATAGCATTCCAATACTGGACCGCACCCGGCACCACCAACAAGTTACCCGGCCCATGCGCCACGAACATCACGAATCAGCCTTTGCTGTAACGGGCCTGGGCCTTGCTGACTAACCAAACTGACTAAGGGCCGGTTCCGATTTCTAAAAAAAAAACTTTTAAAAAATGAAGGTAATTTCAAGTTTAAAAATTATGTATTTACGTAAATAATTTTTTTACCAATATGAATTTTGTTTAATAGATCTCATTGAGATCTTTTAAACAGTACAAAAACAATTAAAAAATTATTTTTCACATTTTAATTATATTTAAGATTGAAATTGTTTAAAAAGAAAGCGGCACCTAACCAAACTAACTAACGGACGCAGAATTTTAGTGTTGGTCGGGAATCATTGAAAGGAATTCGGAACATATAAAAGGCGATGTGAATTTCGCTGATATTACTTGTAGAATTATAACCAAAAGTATCATATTTGATCAAAGTATTTCTAACAATGGCATTATTTTTTTCCAAAACTCTTAGTTGGGCGGGCGAACACATAAAAAGGAACGGAGCTGTCCCATTGTAGTTTTATGAAATTTTAATTTTTGGATGACTAAATGACTAGTATATTGATAAATCACAAAGTTTTAGCCGTGCTGCAATGATTTAATGATACAATTACATGTTCATTGGTCCTACATAGGCAGCAATTTCAATCAGTATAGAGAACGTACCTCCGGTGATATTGTAATTGCACATGCATATATAGTTTCTTCCCAAACTCTTCTTGTATCTACGTCCACACAAAAATTTGAATTCGTCATATTTCCTTTCCACGTCCCATATAGGTCCAACTTCAAAACCGTACCCTCGTCCCTTACCTCACGTTGTTGTTATCTTTTCCATACCATTCCTACTCTACATTCTTCAAATGGAAGAAAGAACGGCCTATCTTAGCTCAAAGATGGGTAGGTAAGACTTCAGAGTTCAAAGGGAAAGGGTTAAAGATGGTTGACGTGATCTAAAAGGGTGGAAGGAAGGGTGCAGGATGTTAGTAGCCATGACGAGCAACTGCTGGAATAGGAAGAGGATCGAAGGTTGGCGAAGTTCTTTTCAAGAAATTCGAAACATACTCTGGATTCCTATACGTCAACTAGACAAGATACAAAAATATAATACACAAGTCGCTAAAAATTTAGCTCCGGGGAGTTGGGGAAGATTATACTAAAAGGTTTTAGTGGTTTTGTCCTCTTAACTTTTTTTGGACTTTTATCTTGTTTTATCTTTATTTAAATTTTTTCCGTTTGTTAGTTTTATATCAAATTTTTATGAATTTTATTGAAAAAGTAAAAAAATTGCACCTTTACCCTAATAGTTTTGGAAGTATCTAAGATAAAGCTTAAAAGCCTGGATTTTTTTGAGCTTTATCTTGAATATTTCAAAAAATACTTGAATGTTTTTTTGACGCAAGACTCAAAAATGTGGAAAAAATTTCAGTAAAGATAAGACTCAAAAAAGTCCAAAAAAAATCCAAAAAAAATCTAAGGAGAATAGCACCTACTAGTAGTATTTGGTGCAACCGTGCAAGGATCGATTCAATGCTTGTTGGGTTTATAAAAAAACGAAAAACTTACTCACAGTTGTAAATAAGTTTTATAGGGTTCAATCTTACACATTTAAAAGTGTTTTAAACGGTTTGGATTAAAAATAAATTATTATCTGTTAAAAATATTTATTATCGATCAAAATTTGAAAGCATAACTCAATCATTAATTTTTAAAATGAACGACTATAATTGCGCGATTATGTGAATAATTTATTTACGGCGGCAGGTTACAGCAAAAAGAACTTGTGCGGATCAATCAACGGGACAATAAAACGTGCGCGTATTTAGAAGCTGCCGTACCTCCATCCCCCCTTCTTTCCTGCAAGTTCTATCCGACTGGCCGTGTGGGTCCACACCACAACCACCACCGTCGCGACAATCTCTCTCACGACGGCGCACCGACGGCGGCGCGATTCTAATCAACCCAACCATAGAATCCCCAATTCAATTTCAACCTAGGGCTCTCCCACAGCTTTTGAAGTATCTCGAATCTCTCTCTCTGTCTCTGTCTCTTGGTGCAATGGACGAGGTGATCACGGCCGCCGATGCATCGTCGAGCCTCCGTTCGTACTCATCGGATCCGTCGATTGGACCATGGAACCTCCCTCTCCTGTGCGCGTTACTCGCCTGTGCTCTCGCTCAGTTTCTCAAGCCTTTCACCACCTGGTAATGACGACTCCCTCTTTCTCTCTCCTCGTTCGATGAAAATTCCCCATCAGTGGGAGCAATGCTACGTCGTTTTATGGAATTCGGAACATTATGCCTTGTCATGTGCATTCGATCTGCAATTTGTGTTAATAGTTCAAGCTATTATTCAATAAATACCTGGAAAATATAGTATCGCAATTCAATAAGTACTTCAAGTGTTTGGTTTCACTTTATGCAAACTTGATTTACCCGAGTGTATCAAAAGCCCTAATCTTTTGATACAATTAGCACTTGAATTACGTGAGTTAAAAGCATAACCAAACAGTAACCATCACAGAGCCCTAATCTTTTCATAGTCTATAATCAGTATATTCAACAGACGGATTGAGCATATCATAAGCATCGCTTTGGATTAATCATCTAAATACGCTAAAAATTCAGCCTAATAAATCAAAGGACGTATAGCTTAAACTTCAAATTTGAAAGAGAGACACACCCCCCATGGTTCGGGCAGATGCCCAGGCTTTGGGAGTACTTCTCAAGGTCTGGAGTTCGATTCCCCACAAGGTGAGTATCCTGAAGTAAGGGGGGGGGGTGGTGGTGTTTGTTGTGTGACTGGTGTGGCCGTGCTAGTTCCTTCGGAGGTTTGGGTTGCGCAGTCGGGTCCATTTAGTGGCTTGATTGTAGGGTTGTTTCTCCGCTACCCAAAAAAAAAAAAAAAAAAATTGAAAGAGAGTGTGGAGCTAAGGCGGGGGCTACACAGAGAGAGAGTCTGGAGGAGTTTCGAGTGGTGATCACTGGGCTCGAGTGTTTGGGCTTGTAAAAAGCCTGATTCGATTTGGTTCACGTTTCGCTACCTATGCAAACCCTTGGTTATAACTTAAGCTATAGTATCTTGTACTCTCTTCATTCGATTACATAGTGGAAACTGGTGTGAGTTGTGGATGTACACAATTACATAGTTGGGGAACCACGCAAAATATCTCCGTGTCTTGTGTTCTTGATTATTCTTCATGCATGTGTGTTGATTTGGCTGATTCTCAACAATGAAGAGTCCTTTGTTGCCCTTGTTTGCTATGGTCCAGAGTCTTGATTCTCGTCTCATGTTTGCATGTTTAGGCTACTATGGTATCCCATTTTGGGAATAAATCGTGGTTCTTTTTATTGACATCGTATGCCTTTTGGATTCTGTAAATGGTGGTTGATTCCTACTTGTTCTCCCTTTCTTCTTTGTAATATGTTCTTGTAGATGTGCAGGGTCAAGGATAAGAGATGGGATTCTAGAAGAATGGTTAGTTCGGGGGGAATGCCATCCTCACATTCAGCGACTGTCACAGCTCTTGCAGCAGCTGTTGGTTTACAAGAAGGAACAGGAGGATCAGCCTTTGCCATTGCCGTTGTGTTGGCATGCGTTGTATGTACCTTTAATCCAGGTTTTCCTCATTCTTTTGTATGAATGTGCTTGCTTAGGCAGCAATGCTTCTCTTAACGAAGTTGTTGAAATGCATGAAGAAAACTAGTCATCTACTCTTTCACAAATTTCTTATGCTTTGCGTGTAACTTCATGAGATTCTAAGGCTGTTGACTGGTCTTCTCCTTTTGGATTTAAATGAAGATGAGTTTTGGTCCAGCAAAGTAATGTGTGCTTGTTTGTGATGCTTCTGTACCCCGTGCTGGACCTGCTGGTACATTGTATGAAAAAGAAAAAGCCTTATCCTGTGCTACCTCTCGCGAGAGAAGTACTTGTTACAGTTTGGTGCTGTATTTCAGTTCTTGTTAGCCTGCCAGAGAAGCATGGACAATTCATAGACATCTTGTGGTTGTGTCGGACAATTGTTCATAGTGTCCTAACATTGTTTGGTTTCTTTGAACCGGACCGCTACAGACACTTGGGAGGGGGGCACTGTATCCATCAGTTAGACAGATGAATCCCAACATTCAAAATAGAACAACTGCCCATGAAGAAATTGTTATAACATGTTTTTTACCTATTGACCCTTTCCTTTAGGTTTTTCAATCTTTAGATTCTAAATCTCAAAACTTTTAGTTTGTTTGTGACACATTTTCCAAAATAGATATTAGATCTTGTTCTTTCACTCTTCTTTTCTATGTGGAACATCAATTTGATTTCTTACTTTCTTGATATGACAATGTGTGTATAGTCAAGTAAGCATTATGTTTATGCATACACATTAGTTGGTTAAGTTTTTGAAAATTCTGTGTCAGTGTGTCCATTGTGTCGTATCTGTGTCTCATGTCCCACGTCTGTTCTGTGCATCATAGATCATAGTTTGAGACTTTAAAGGTTTTCGTTTTTGCTATTACAATCTCCGGAAACTGTGGTAGTAATGTGTGATAGGTCTTTACGAAACTCGTTCAGCCACTGCTTGGACGTCTGTTAGGTTGCACCCAAACTATTTGCTTTGACTAAAATGAGCAAAGTCTTCTGTGTTGCTGATGCCAAGCTTTTTTCTATACCATTTGTCTTTACATTGACAAACCAACATGTCCAAGTTGAAAAGGCTGCTGCTGAGCTCAATAAGTTAAGGTTAGTTATCCAAAAAACACGTTGGAGTGTAGGTTCCAATGAGCATTTCTGTCATAAAAGATGTACTGCTCCCAATCCATGGCAGGAATTTTAATTTTTTTTATTATGTGGTATTGTTGCATTTTGGTCATTTTTAGTGGTGCATGACATGAGTTCTTCACTTTCAGTTGCTTCTTGGACTTATTATTTTGGATACCTGCAGGTAATGTATGATGCATCCGGTGTTAGACTTCATGCTGGCCGGCAAGCTGAAGTAATATATTGTTCACAATCTTTGCCATTTCACTTCAAGATTACGGCCCTTTCCCCCTGACCATTCCATTAGTTAAATTTTGTGTGGTTCCTCTTACTGCAGTTGTTGAATCAAATTGTGTGTGAGCTGCCTCCTGAACATCCTGTATCTAGTGTTAAACCCCTGCGAGATTCACTGGGTCATACTCCACTTCAGGTATGTTGTTAATCGTGCTCATCCTATGTACATTGTTTGTCTTGGGATAATAAGAGATTCAATTCCATTAGGTCATGTCTTTGTTCTATGGTATTTGTGTGACCTTGGTCAAGTAAATAAGGGATGAATTTGGTGTTGAACAAAACATCAGGTGACCCAATGTTGTAGAAGACGTCCCTAGTTGCAGGTTTGTTCATCGGATATTTAGTTGTTTTAATTTGAATGTTGGATCTTAAAGCATAAGTGTTCATTCCATATGAATGCTTCTCTTAAAGCCTGAATATGTGGGCATTTGGAATGGTGGAGATGCGTTTATCGGTTCTGGGAATTGGATTGTTCTAATTTTTGTTTTTATTTTGCTTAATTCTTAGCCTTAGTAGTTATAATCATAAATCTTTGTTGAACCTTTTGTCTGTCACAATTGAATCTTGATTTTTCATCTTATGGAAAATGTGCTTCCTGCCTCGCTCTAGGCCTCCAGAGACTGTTGAACCTTGGTGCTCTTCTCACCTTAAAATACACAATCTGGGGCCACTTCTATTGATTAGCAGTGATCTTATAACCAAGTGTGGCCCAAGCTGACAATCAAGCTTGTTTCATAGTTAAATGTACTAAAGTTATGGTTGATGTTGGGATCCTGTTCACTAACATGTTCATCCATGGAACTTTATGAAGTAGGTTCAAGGTAGGACTTCTCAGTTCCAGAATCCCGTGGATATTGTTACGATGAAAAGGAAAACATGTGAAAGTAGAAATACAATAGATTACAATCTGACTCTCCAAAGTGAGGGTACTAACTTCTCCAGTTAAGCAGTTGGTACATGCCTTTTGTGGTCCGAAGTTTTAAAACTCTGCGCAATTTCATAACGAAGAGCGAATACAAACTCTAACCAGAACATTCCTACTTTATTATAGTTGATTACATAAAGCAAAAAGCTATGATGGTGAATCCGTAATTCCTTCGTTTTATTAACTTTTCAATTGGAACTTCCCAGGTGGTTTCTGGTGCTTTGCTCGGATGTATAGTAGCATTCCTCATGAAAAGCTCCAGTTAGCAATTGCTACTCAATTGTGGATCATTCAAGTGATCATAGCTAGTCATCCCATGAAGAAATATGATTGGAACGCAGGAAACCTGTATTTGAGGATCTGATTACTGGAAGCTTGTTTACTTGTTTGGGGTCTTGGTTGCAACTCATTCTTACTTCCTGTGCTTTCTGTGTGTATAATTTAGTTTTTTAGGGTTCTCAGATTTTTGCCCTATTTAACATTAAAAATGACAAGGACCCCAAAATTTCATGTATCTGTATCTTTCTGTTAATCTGCATTTGTCGTTTCGTTTTAGAACATTTATAGAAGGATTTTGATAAAATTTTGTGGGACAAATTCATGTGGCGGTTCAACTGAGCTCAAGATTTTCTCCAATAACCATTCCAGACGCTCTTATAGTTTTATCAAAGAGCAAGAGAACAAATTGAGCTGGCCCTTAGTAATAATTTGTTGTTGAACTGACACTGAGATTTTCCGGAACAATTACTTAGACGGATTCATGTTTATTTATGTGGATAAAACCTAGATTTCCTCCAGTAACCATTCAGGACGCTCTTATAATTTTATCAAGGGTAAATTCACTTACCTCCCCTGAGGTTTCTGACAATTTTAGACACCTCCCCTCAATTTTATAAAATTGCACTTACCTCACTCTGGTTTCTGAACTTACCTCCCCTCTGGTTTTTGTAATTGTAAGAAATCTCAAGGGAGGAAAGTGTAAGAAATTTTTATCGGTAACAAATTGACGTGGCCCCCAATAATAATTTGTCGTTAAACCGACACTTGTGAGATTCTCCGTGACAACTATCTAAACTGTGTGGATAAATCCTCAATTTCCTTTAGTAACTCCAAGAAGGGAGTCTTATGAAAATACGTTTTTGCCCTCTTGAACCCCTCTTGATCCGGAGTGTCGAGTGGAATTTGAAAAGAAGGGCATTGTGGGGAAGTTGAAATGTTGATAGTGTGACTGATTACAAAACTACTAAAATTATTTGGGCAAGGTGGGGAAGTGGACTGCTCACCCTTGATTGTAGGTCAGATCTGTTGGAGATCGAGCATTTCATACTATTAGTCAACTACTGATGCCAATTGCCAACATCCCAATGAGAAACCCAAGAGGCAAAAGATGCAACCCACCCCTGTAAATCTCTCCCCCTTTCAATTCAGTCTCCTAGGGTTCTTCACAACTCTCCATTGTTTACATCCACAAAAATAGCTGATCCCATTCCCCGGTATATATGCATATGAAACTATGCCACGACACTTTGAATCTCTGACGGATGAACTGTCACGAAGCAGATTTTAAAAATATCACAAGTCAATTAGATCCCTAATCACCACCCATTAACAAAGGCATAAACAACTCCAAGGGTGGTCCACTCGGATCAGACAGCAAATAGAATAACCCTCCTGCAAACTTGTAGGTTCGACTCCCACCGCCAAAAAAAGTAAAACACTGGAGTAAAACTCCTGAGGTAGTTAATTAAAGGTTGGTCGAGTGGGGTTAGCATCAGATAAAATGAACAATGCTACTTATGCAGAAAATCTATTCAGAAAGTACCCTGAAAAGGAAAATCAAGGGTTCAGATTCACTCAAAAGATAATCTGGACCATTGATTACCCTTTTTGGAGTATTTTATGGGTAGATTTTTTTTTTTGTACCTAGCATTAATGAGATAAAAAATATTTCTTATCCTGTATGGTACTATCTCCCTCAATAAAAAACTCCACTTCAAACTTCTACGTTTGACTCCCGGCCACCGTCATAAAGTAAAACTCTTGAGGCAGTTAAAGGTTGGTCGAGTGGTATTAGACAGCAAATAAAAATCTCTCACAGGTTCGATTCGCTCGCACTGTTAAAAAGTAAAATTTACAATTCTTGAGGCAGCTAAAAGTTTGTCCGCCGTTAACTTCAAGACTTTTTATGATTTAGTCGATGTGAGCGTAAGCTGACTCCGGCATCTTGTTATTTGAAAATATGTATCTTGACCATATGTACATCAACATTTCGATATGTCTAGTGATAGATGCAATTCTTCAGCTCAAGTTGTTTCCTGGATTAAACTAATCGAAGGAGGGGGAAAAAAATAAGGGACGATCGAATCACGACGGTAGGGAAACGATGACCAGAATAAAAAAGAAAATGCAAAGTCTCTAGTGAACAAAATTGACTAGCCAACACATACTTAACTCTTTCATTGAGCACCTCCATTGTTGTTAAACTAAAGCTCAAAACTCTGAGCAGGTTTTCAGATTGCTGGAAGATGGAGAAGCTGCCAAGAAGTCTGATTTTACGAGCAACTCCGTTTTTGTGCTTGCTTCTCCTCTCCTTGATCTACACTGTCGAAATCGGATCGCATGTTCCATCGAATATATGTAATTTGCAAGACTTTTCCTAATACTGAATGTTATATTGGCAAAATTTTCTCACCCACCATTGACTTATATTTGCTTTCATTGCTTGGAAATGGCAGGGACGAAAAACAACGCGACTGGGGGCGCAAATCACTTAGAAGTTCAAGCGAGCCTGCCTCAGATCATGGAAAGACTAGTGAAAGGTTCTTCTTCTTCTTCGTCGACTTCTTCATTTTCGTCTATGACATCGTTACAGGGGAAAAATCTCTATAGTCACATGATCCTTCACCATATCTCACAAATATCACATTGTATGTGATTGATTAACACAGTTAAACATATCACAAAAGATTAACTATAGTCACTCTTCTCTTAATTGCTTCCATACATTGATTCTACTAATAGAAGCCTGAGAGATCGATTACATACATGTCTAATTTTTATCTACAATGAATTGGCATGCGTGCATTTAGGATATTCTTCTCAAACGCAACTGGAAGCGACCGGATTTGCTTGCCATTCGGACGTTCACACTAAGGTTTGTGTGTCCAATAGACCAGTTACGATCGACATGGGTACAATGAACGTTTATGCACCACTTAGTCAAGCGATGGCGCACCAAGCAAATCGCACGATTAGTCCATATCCAAGGAGGGAAGACAAGACGGCCATGGAATTAGTTTCTTCAGTCCATATACTTCGGGGAAAGATTCACCCGCCTCCGGCTTGTGATTGTACCCACGACGTCCCAGCCGTAGTCTTCTCATCCGGCGGCTTCACAGGAGACATATTCCATGAATTCAACGAAGTAATCATCCCTTTGTTCCTCACCAGTCGCCACTTCCAATCTCGCCTACGTTTCATTGTCACCGATTTCAAACCTCAGTTTATAGCTAAATTCAGCCAAGTTCTGTCCCATCTGTCTAGTTATGAGCTTATCAATCCGGCAGCAAATGGAAGCGTGCATTGCTTTCCTGGAGTAGTTGTCGGGCTTCACTATCACGACAATCTCGCCATCAAGGCCACGGACGTTCCCAAAGGTTACTCCATGCTTGATTTCAAGCAGTTTCTCCGAGATTCATACAATCTGAAGATACGAGATTTGTCGCGGATGAAAAGACCGGTGTTGGTACTCATATCTCGTCCGAAATCAAGAATGTTTCTGAACCAGAATCAGATGGTGACAATGATGAAGTTACTGGGCTTTCGAGTCGTACTCGCAAAGCCTGATATGATAGCCAATGTAGACAAGTTCGCAAAGGTACTCAACTTGTGCAGCGTGCTGGTCGGAGCCCACGATGCCGCGCTTACAACCGAAATCTTCTTGCCCGAAGGTGCTGTCATGGTGCAAGTGGTGGGGCTGGGCCTAGAATGGGCCTCAGCAACCTACTACGGCGGGCCGGCTGCAGAGATGGGTTTGAATTACATAGAGTACAAGATCGAGCCGGAGGAGAGCTCTCTGATCACAGTTTACGGAAGAGATGACCCTGTCATCACGAACCCGGAATCGATAGCGTCGAAAGGGTATACGGTCGGTAGGACTGTGTACTTTGAAGGGCAGAATTTTAATATAAGTATTGCGAGGTTTAGAAAGACTCTTGTCCAAGCACTTGAACTTCTCGGACGATCAGCTTGAAGGAAGAAACAGAGCGTTTTGAGATGATTCTTTCTAGTGTTCAAAAAAGAAGAAGAAGAAGAGATGATTCTTTCTAGTTTTACTTGTGAAGATACAGTTTTAAGAAAGACAAAGGAATCCCCTGTTACTTCGTCCGTCCCTATTTGTTGATCCCTTTTGGGGGATTTGATCACTTATTTTTTCACTTTTACCCTTCGATCTCTAAATTTAAATTTGATGCAGAGTTCTTTTGCTGGGATTTATTTGATTTCCCACCCAAGCAGGCACCAAGAGAGGTATGCAAAACAGGAGTATTATTTGTGTTTCCCATTGCATATCTGTGATTGGAGCACTGTTTGTCAAATTGCCTTTTCTTACAGTACTACTAATTTACAATGGAAGGATAAAAGAGGAAATTCATTAACAATTTCTCATTTAGTTTTGAAGTGAGAAAATTGACGATCTTTAAATTGGTCTACTTTTTCCAACTTTTTATAAGCCAAAATCTATTATGTTTATGGTTCGATCTCACTATCTTTTAGTACGCCGAATACCCTTGTTATCGATATAAAATAGGTTTCGATCCAGTTTGAAATGAGGGAGATACAAGCATTTTATAAAAATGTTTCTTTTCTGATTCATTGAGGGTAAAATAGTCATATTTTTTTGGTGCAGAAATTATTTTGGATCAAAACTATTTGAGTTAGAAAATAGACACAACAAGCTTTTTAATAGATCAAACCTTGCAAAAATTAGAGTTCAAGAGTGTCTGGAACAAGCTTGCAAAATTTGACAAATGATGTTGTAGCTTCAAGGCGCCTCAGGCCCATTTTAGTGCGTCCTGGGCGCATTGAATGTCTACAATTTGTCAAATTTCGCAGGCTTCTCTCGAAAACTCCCGAACTCAAAATTTTGTAAGGTTTGAACCATTAAAAAGCTTGGTGAGTTTAATTTCTAACTTAAGTAGTTTGAATTCAAAATTATTTGTACATAAAAATACATGACTATTTTACCCTCAATAGGTCATAAAATAAATCGTTCCTGTAAAACGGTTGCATTTCCTTCATTTTAAATCAGATAAACACCAATTATATATAGATAAAAAAGATGTTGGTGGTGGTATAAACACCAAAATTTGGGCTCCTAAATGTATAACTCTTGTCAAGGGTACTTTTTGGGCATATCACATTGATTAAGCAGTTTTTTTGTGCCTTGGTGAAGTATGGAAAATCTTATGAAATCTCAAGAACGCATAAAAAATGAAAGAGTACCTTAGAACTGGAAACGAGAGTAGCAAATGGAACTTAAAATGCGTGGAAGGGGTGTGAAAATATGTTTAACCTAAGTGGCTCTATAGATATTTGAATTGGTATACTCCAGACCAACTCTTCATAAATGAACATCCATTAGTTTATATGGTTTGATTTCACCATCTATTATTACGTTGAATACCTCTTTTTCGATACAAAATGGGATACGATCCGTTTTAAAATGAGGGGGATATGAGCATTTTACAGAAATGATTTATTTTTCACCTCAGTGAGGGTGAGGGTAAAACAGTCATATATTAAGATGTACAAATAATTTTAGATCAAAACTACTTGAGTTAGAAAATAGACTCAACAAGCTTTTTTAACGGTTTAGACCATGTGAAAATTGGAGTTTGAGAGTGTTTGGAATAAACCTGCAAAATTAGACAACTTGTGGAGTTCCTCGGCGCCTCAGGCGCATTGAGAATTTAGAATTTGTTAAATTTCACGGGCCTCTTCCAGACACTCATGAACTCCTATTTTTGCAAGATTTGAACCGTTAAAAAGGTTGTTGAGTCAACTTCCTAAGCCAATTAGTTTGGATGCAAATTTTTTTGTTAAGCAAAATATATGACTATTTTACTTTCACTGAGTCATAAAAAAAGAACTGTTCTTGCACTCGCCTTTCCGTTATTTTAAATCAGATAAAGACCTTATATATATATATATATATATATATATCGATAAAGACAATTTTCAAAGTACTAAAAGATGGTGGAATACAACTATACAAATAATAAAGTTGGGTTTATGAAAAATGTATAGAAAATAGACCACTACAAAGATCGTGGAAGCACTACCACTCCTCTGCCAAAAACATTGTCACTATAACACAACCATTCCACCACCATCACTTGAGCACATATACCACCATAACTTTACCACTACCACCACACTTCCACTCTGCTACCACCATTGGCACCACACCTCACCCTTACCACTTCCGCCTTCCTTTTACCATAACAACAAACAGTAACACTTCATCGCCACGAAAATCAAACCTCAACATGCAACTCTACCACGACTAGTACACCTCCACCACCACCATCATTTAAGGACATCATAAGCACCACCCCTTCACTCCACCACCAATGTCATGACCACCGCAACTTCGGTTCATAAATGTGTAAGCCTTGTCAAGCTTACTTTTTCGGCATATTTGGGTGATTAAGCAGTTTTTATGTGCATCGGTGAAGTGTGGAAAGTCTAATGAAATCGCGAGAACTCATAAAATATGAAAGAGTACCTTAGAACTGGGAATGAGAGTAGCAAATGGAACTTAGGATGCGTGGAAGAACATGAAAGTAAGTTTTAACCTAAGTGGCTTTAACGATATTCGAATTGGTCTAATCTTGACCAACTTTTCATAAATCAACATCCATTAGTTTATATGATTTGATCATATCATCTTTTAGAATGTCGAATACCCTCTTTATCCATATAAAATAGGTTTCGATCCGGTTTAAAATGAGGGGGATACGAGCATTTACAGAAATGATTTATTTTTCGACTCACTGAGGGTAAAATAGTCATATATTGAGATGTACAAAAAAAATTACATCCAAATTAATTAGGTTAGAAAGTAGACTTAACAGGCTTTTTAATGGTTCAAGCCTTGCAAAAATCGGAGTCCGAGAATGTTAGGAACAAACTTGCAAAGTTTTACAAATTGTAGAGTTCCTAGGCGCCTCAGGCGACATGTTGTGCGCCCCAGGCGCATTGAGTGTTTAGAATTTGTTCAATTCGCGGCCATCTCTCGGACACTACTGAACTCCAATTTTTGCAAGGTTTGAACCGTTTAAAAGATTGTTAAGTCTACTTTCTAACCCAAATAGTTTGGATGCAATTTTTATACATCAATATATATGACTATTTTACCCTCACTGAGTCAAAAAACGATTTGTTCTGGTAAAACACTCGCATCTCTGTCATTTGAAATCGGATAAAGACCTTTTATATGTCGATAAAGAGTATTTTAAAAGTACTATAAGATGGTGGAATACGACTATATGAATAATAAAGTTGAGTTTATGAAAAAAGTGTTGAAAATAGACCACTACAAAGATCGTGGAAGCACTACCACCCCTCTGCCACAAAGATTGTCACTGCAACACAACCCCTCCACCACCATCACTTGACCACATAACCACTACCACCACACTTTCATTCTAAAACCACCATTGGCACCACACCTCATTCCTATCACCTCCGCCTTTCTTTTACCATTACCACCAACACCAACACTTCATCGCGACGACAATCAAACCTCACCTATTACACCACCACCACCACCATAATTGTAGCACATCATAAGCACCACCCCTCCACTCCACCATCAATGTCATGACCACCACAATTTCGGTTCCAAAATGTGTAAGCCTTGTCAAGCGTACTTCTTAGGCATATTCGTGTGATTAAGCAGTTTTTATGTGCATCAGTGAAATGTGGAAAGTCTAATGAAATCTCAAGAACTCATAAAATATGAAAGAGTACCTTGGAACAGTGAATGGGAGTAGCAAATGGAACTTACGATGAGTGGAAGGGGCGTGAAAGTAAGTTTTAACCTAAGTGGCTTTAACGATATTCGAATTGGTCTACTCTCGACCAACTTTTCTTAAATCACCATCCATTAGTTTATATGGTTTGATACCACCATCTTTTAATACTTTTAAAATCCTCTTTATTGATATATAGAAGGTTTTTATCCGATTTAAAATGACGGAGATGCGAGCGTTTCACAAAAACAAGTGTCACTATTTGACTTAGTGAGGGTAAAATAGTTGTATATTTCGATGTACAAAAGAAATTGCATCCAAACTAATTCGGTAAGAAAGTAGACTTAACATACTTTTTAACGGTTCAAGCCATGCAAAAATCGGAGTCCGAAAATGTTCGGAACAAACTTGCAAAGTTTTACAAATTGTAGAGTTCCTAGGTGCCTCAGGCGCAACAAAATGCGCCTCAGGCGCATTGAGTGTTTAGAATTTGTTCAATTTCGTGGCCATCTCTCGGACACTACTAAACTCTGATTTTTGCAACGTTTGAATCATTTAAAAGATTGTTAAGTCTACTTTCTAACCCGATTAGTTTGGATGCAATTTTTTTTGTACATCAATATATATGACTATTTTACCCTCACTGAGTCAAAAACAATTTGTTCTGGTAAAACGTTCACATCTCCATCATTTTAAATTGGATAAAGACCTTCTATAGATCGATAAAGAGTATTTTAAAAGTACTATAAGATGGTGGAATATGACTATACGAATAATAAAGTTGAGTTTATTAAAAAAGTGTTGAAAATAGACCAATACAAAGTTCGTGGAAGCACTACCACCCCTATGCCACAAAGATTGTCACTGTAACACAACCCCTCCACCACCATCACTTGACCACATAACCACCATAACTTCACCACTACCACCACACTTTCATTCTGCAACCACCATTGGCACCACACCTCATCCTTATTACCTCCGCCTTCCTTTTACCATTACCAACAAAACCAACACTTCATTGCGACGACAATCAAACCTCAACATGCAACTCTACCACACCTATTACACCTCCACCACCACCATCATTGTAGCACATCATAAGCACCACCCCTCCACTCCACCATCAATGTCATGACCACCACAATTTCGGTTCCTAAATGTGTAAGCCTTGTCAAGCGTACTTCTTAGGCATATTCGCGTGATTAAGTAGTTTTTATGTGCATCGGTGAAATGTGGAAAGTCTAATGAAATCTCAAGAACTCATAAAATATGAAAGAGTACCTTGGAACAGTGAATGGGAGTAGCAAATGGAACTTAGGATGAGTGGAAGGGGCGTGAAAGTAAGTTTTAACCTAAGTGGCTTTAATGATATTTGAATTGGTCTACTCTCGACCGACTTTTCATAAATCACCATCCATTAGTTTATATGGTTTGATCCCACCATCTTTTAGTACTTTTAAAATCCTCTTTATTGATATATAGAAGGCCTTTATCCAATTTAAAATGACAGAGATGTGAGTATTTCACAAAAACAAGTCATTTTTTGACTTAGTGAGGGTAAAATAGTCATATATTTCGATGTACAAAAAAAATGCATCCAAACTAATTGGGTTAGAAAATAGACTTAACAGGCTTTTTAACGGTTCAAGCCTTGCAAAAATTGGAGTCCGAAAATGTTTGCAACAAACTTGAAAGGTTTTACAAATTGTGGAGTTTCTATGTGCCCCAGGTGCAATGTAGTGCAAAATGCTCCTCAGGCGCATTGAGTGTTAAATTTTGCAGCCATCTCTCGAACACTACTGAACTCTGATTTTTGCAAGGTTTGAACCGTTTAAAAGATTGATAAGTGTACTTTCTAAACCAATTAGTTTGGAGGCAAATTTTTTTGTACATCAAAATATATTACTATTTTACCCTCACTGAGTCAAAAAACAATTTGGTTTGGTAAAATGCTCATATCTCCGTCATTTTAAATCAGAAAAAGACTTTCTATATTCGATAAAGAGTATTTTCAAAGTATTATAAGATGGTGGAATACGACTATATGAATAATAAAGTTGAGTTTATGAAAAATGTGTAAAAAATAGACCACTACAAAGATCGTGGAAACACTACCACCCCATTGCCACAAACATTGTCACCGTAACAAAACCCCTCCACCACCTCACTTTACCACATATACCACCATAAATTCACCACTACCACCACACTTTCACTCTGTAACCACCACTGGCACCACACCTCATCCCTACCACCTCCAACTTTCTTTTACCATTACCATTACCACCAACACAAACACTTTATCTCCACGACAATCAAACCTCAACATGCAACTCTACCACACCTATTACACCTCCACCGTGACCATTATTTTAGCACATCATAAGTACCACCCCTCCACTCCACCATCAATGTCATGACCACCACAATTTCAGTTCCTCAATGTGTAAGCCTTGTCAAGTGTGCTTCTTAGGCATATTCGTGTGATTAAGCAGTTTTTATGTGCTTCGGTGAAGTGTGGAAAGTCTAATGAAATCTCAAGAACTCATAAAATATGAAAGAGTACCTTAGAACGGTGAATGGGAGTAGTAAATGGAACTTAGGATGAGCGGAAGGGGCGTGAAAGTATGTTTTAACCTAAGTGGCTTTAACGATATTTGAATTGGTCTGCACTCGACCAACTCTTTATAAATCACCATCCATTAGTTTATATGGTTTGATCCCACCATCTTTTAGTACCTTGAAAATCCTCTTTAGTGATATATAGAAGGTCTTTATCCGATTTAAAATGACGGAGATGCGAGCGTTTCATAAGAACAATTCATTTTTTGACTTAGTGAGGGTAAAATAGTCATATATTTTGATGTACAAAAAAAATTGCATCCAAACTAATTAGGTTAGAAAGTAACTTAACAGGCTTTTTAACGGTTCAAGGCTTGCAAAAATAAGAGTTCGGGAATGTTCGGAACAAACTTGCAAAGTTTTACAAATTGTGGAGTTCCTAGGTGCCTCAGGCGCAATGTATTGCGCCCCAGGAGCAAAGAATTGCTCCTCAGGCGCATTGAGTGTTCAGAATTTGTTCAATTTCGCGGCCTTCTCCCGGACATGTTAGGCGAAGGCTAGGCGATTCACTTAATCCTAACCAGAGTTCAGAGGTAGAGGACCAGATTCATCGGAGCCCCACAATTTGTGAACCTAACGTGAAATACTTCAATCAACAGTGGCTTCACCCCTCTCCTCCTTGTTTTCCTTTTTTTTCACTCTGAATTAAGCCTCCGTCCGACGAGTTGGGCGTAGCTCCCCCTCCTCCGACCAATCTGGTCTCCTTTGAGATTGGAGGAACTTCAACCACTCTCTCTCATAAGCCAGTTTTCATCCCTCTTAGCCCCCAATCCCATGACCCAGCGGCTACCCACCATGGCGGAAGATACTCTTGCCTACATCCAAGATGCTCGAACAACAACAGGAAACGATGAGCAGCATCATCATTCAGTTAATGACCAAATCGCCCTGTCCCTCGAGAACTCTAGAGCTAGAGACCACGTTGCTTTTGGGTAACAAAGATCTACGGTCCACTAGTGCCTAGGCAACCAATGAACCAAAGTACAAAGAGCCACAAACTAAAAGGTAGCGTGTATACCGTCTATTCCAACTCAACAACGCTGTACTTTGGTAACCAAAAAAGAAGGGGAGTACATGTTCCCCAAAAAATCTAGGTCCAGCTGTGACGGCTGACCTCCGAGGCTGACTTGTGAGGACCAGCTCAGGAATTTCACTGAATCTCCCTTCTAAAAAAAAAGAGATCCAGGCTGAGCTCCCAAAACATGAAGTACATTTTCCAAAAGACTCGCGAAGAATTCTTGGCTGATCATAAGGCACAAGGCACCCGTGCCCCTCCTGTCACTTAGAGTGCTCATCTTGCAAAAAGTTTCTAAGTGTTCTTTTATCTTGGCTACAGCTAACCTCTGCAACGCTGATTCCAGTCACACTTGTGTATCAGCCGTCGTACAAGGTTGACCTTTGCTTCGGCTCAGAGATTTCGGCCGCCATCGCTTCGGCACCCCATAACGACCATGAAGCACCCAAGTACATTCAATTCTGTTGAACATAAGTCCCACGCAACCACTGGGGCTTACGCTTTGGCTCATATCAAACAGTTTGAGATTAGAACCCACGATTCGGAATTAACATGAAGGTTGATCCAACATTCGGTGCTTGCGCCATCAACGGCCTTTGGCCAACCCTCAACCATCGGGGATTTTTAGAATCCAAGTGACTGTTTGGCACTTCCACCATCAATGGTTTTTGGCCAACCCTCAACCGTCGGGGCTTTTTAGAGTCCAATCGACTGTTTGGCGCTAGCGCCATCAACGGCCTTTGGCCAACCTTCAACCATCGGGGCTTTTTAGAGTCCAATCAACTGTTCGGCGCTTGCGCCATCAATGGCCTTTGGCCAACCCTCAACTGTCGGGGCTTTTTAGAGTCCAATTGACAGTTCGGCGCTTGTGCAATCAACGGCCTTCGGCCAATCCTCAACCGTCGGGGCTTTTTAGAGTCTAATCAACTGTTCGACGCTTACGCCATCAACGGCCTTCGTATCAAGTCAGCCAACTCTCAAAACCGTTGAGGCTTTTGAGAGTCCATATGACATTCGGCGCTTGCGCCATCGGAAACCTTCATATCGGTCGGCCAACTTTCTCACGCCGGGGACTTTCTAGAATCCGCATGGCATTAGGCCCTTGCACCATCAAAGACTCTCGTTATGGTATGGCCACTAATATTCAGCCAGACTCATTGTCCACTTCTTATGTACTCTATTTGTACTAGAAGAGTTGAGGGGCTATTGTAGTGGTCCGAATATTCCGATTTGGCCACAGTCACTACGTTCGGTGAAAGGCCACGATGCACCTCTTGGCGGTTGGGCCCAGTGCTAGGCCACGATGCTCCTCTCTCTAGTTCGGCCTAGGGATAGCCTGTGATAGCTCCCTCGAGGCTTGGCTCGACCCGAAGCTAGATAACTAGGCTTGGCCATGTCTTCCATGACAGCTCCCTCGAGGCTCGGCTCGGCCTGGCCTAGAGATAGGCAACTAGGATCGGCCATGTCTCCCATGATAGCTCCCTCGAGGCTCGGCTTGGCCCGGAGCTAGGCAACTAGGCTCGGCCATGTCTCCCATGATAGTTCACACTAACCGCCAAATCTGCTACGTCACGGGTGACGTCAGTCGATGCATGTCAGACGCATAGACGAACTTCGAGAGCAAGCCAATTACCCTCTATAAATACCAATGGATAACAGCCCTAAGAGGTAGATGATCTCTTACTCTTAAAACCCTAGTTCCTTTCACTTGCTATGCACTTTTCTCATCCTCATGCCGAAGGGCCATTCCGGGTCTCCTCCGGTGTGGTTCTTTAGTCATGCTTACTTGTGTGGAGGTTAGGCGATTCACTCAATCCTAACCAGAGGTTTAGAGGTAGAGGACCAGATTCATCAGAGCCCCACAATGGTCAATGTAGACAAATTCGCAAAGGTACTCAACTTGTGCAGCGTGCTGGTTGGAGCCCACAATGCCGTGCTTACAACCTATATCTTCATGCCCGAAGGTGCTGTCATGGTGGAAGTGGTGGGGCTGGGCCTAGAATGGGTCTTAGCAACGTACTACGGCAGCCCGGCAGCAGAGATGGGTTTGCATTACATAGAGTACACGATCTAACCAGAGGAAAGCTCTGTCATCTCAGTTTACCGAAGAGATGACCCTATCATTACGAACCCGGAATCGATAGTGTTGAAAGGGTATACGGTCGGTAGGACTATGTACCTTGAAGGGCAGAATTTTAACATAAGTATTGCGAGGTTTAGAAAGACTCTTGTCCAAGCACTAGGACTTCCTGGGAGATAAACTTGAAGGAAGAAACAGAGTGTTTTGAGATGATTCTTTCTGGTGTTCAAAAAAAGAAGAAGAGATGATTCTTTCTATTTTTTTTTTTGTTTTACTTGTGAAGATACAGTTTTAAGAAAGACAAAGGAATCCCCTGTTACTTCGTCCGTCCCTATTTGTTGATCCCTTTTGGGGGATTTGATCACTAATTTTTCTACATTTACCCTTCGATCTTTAAATTAATTTGATGCAGAGTTTTTTTGCTTGGATTTATTTGATCTCCCACCCAAGTAGGCGTCAAGAGAGGAATGAGAAACAGAGTGAGGTGAGCGAGTATTGTCTGTGTTTCCCAATGCATATCTGTGACTGAGGGAGTATTTGGAAGAGAAAAACATGATGAAACACATCAATTTGTAAATCGTAGTATAGTTCTCTGTATTGCATTTGTTTATAGATAGTTAGGTGTTCGGGCCCACTTATGTACACATCGACTAATTTTGGAACTTGAACTTTTTCGTGACTTGAACCTGCGAACTTGGGGGAGTAGCCTCTTACTTATTGCCATACTCCCACTCGAGCAATTCGTTCAGATTGTTGGCAGGGCTACAAGTTTCAATTTGCAAGCATGCAAGTTACCCTGGACACGTGCTCCTTCAATTGCAGGAAGCTTTGCATTTTCCTTCTGCTTGGAAGAACTAGCAAAGGCAGTAAGTGATCTCCCAGAAATGATTTATTTCTCAACTCACAGAGGGTCAAATAGTCATATATTAAGATGTACAATTAATTTTAGATTAAAACTACTTGAGTTAGAAAATAGACTCAATAAGCTTTTTCATAGTTCAAACTTTGCAAAAATTAGAGTTCGGGAGTGTGCGAGACAAACCTGCAAAGTTTGATAGATTTTGGAGTTCCTAGGAGCTTCAGGCCCAATGTAGTACGCCCGGGGCGCATTGAGAGTTCAGAATTTGTTAAACTTTGCCGGCTTCTTCCGGACACTCCCAAACTCCGATTTTTACAAGGTTTGAACGGTTGAAAAGCTTGTTGAGTCGATTTTCTAACCCAATTAGTTTGGATGCAATTTTTTTTGTACATGAAAATATTTGACTATTTTACCATCACGGAGTCATAAAAATGAGTCGTTCTTGTAAAACGCTCGCAATTTTATCATTTTAAATCGGATAAAGACCTACTATATATCGATAAAGAGAATTTTTCAAAGTACCAAAAGATGATGGAATACAACTACACAAATAATAAAGTTAAGTTGATGGAAAATAAGTAGAAAATAGACCACTACAAAGATCATTGGAGCACTACCACCCCTCTGCGAAGAGCATTCAATGCTCTTGGAAGTTTTCTTCAATCTGTCACTAAAGGTCTATGTAATAATAGAGCGGAGAGAGCAAAGTTGTGTAAGGGCTCCTCCTTTGGGACGGAGCCGAGCTCCTCCAATAAGGCTTTGGCACTCTGGCAGGAGAGTGTGCGTTGAGAGAGATACACTGAGAAGTTGAGTGATTGGTACCCCCATGTAACATTTTTGTATTTCTCATATGGTGAAACACTCCTCTCCTCCTGTGGATGTACCCCTTCTTTGGGGAACCATGTAAATTCCTTGTGTTCTGTGTGATTGGGTGTGTGTGTGAGCTTTTGGGCAAATCTGGGGCACAACCCTTTTAATGTTTTAGGTCCAAAGGATCTAGGTTTTTTTGAATATCAGGGAACTAGATGCGCTCAATGGAGAAAACAAATTACGTAGCTGACCCAATTGATGGGAATTAAGGTTTGGTTTGGTGTGGTTTAAATATATGAAGCACGGATATGATATGGGATTCGTTACGGATAGAAAGATACATAAATTTGTCAAAAACATAGGTATCGTGAGAAAAAGGTTAGAATCTTTGAATGTAAGATATCAATCTACTATGACTAAACCTTTTAATTTCAGTTGGGCATGTACAAGCTTTATTTGAGTATCAGTGGGAATGGTTGTCAATGAACAAAAAAATGACACAAGGAAGAGATGCGTCAATCAAGAAAATTCAAAAAGGATTGTGACATTTGACTCTCAATATTTTCTTTTCAAAGTAGGGAAAATACTGCATTATAAGTTTATCTATGCGAACTGATCAATCTCATATTCAAAGGGAAAACATAATTTTCGGATTTCGGACGCAGAAACTTGAATGCTAGATGCGATGCCTTTCCGATCGAAGTATACGTGCTTCATAGGTTTTATTTTTTGGTTTTCATTCATGACTAAACATTGAAATTGTC
>BPLS01000228.1:57386-84644 GCA_019656275.1 Rhododendron kiyosumense | reverse complement strand
TATATTTTTTCACTGTATTTTTTACCTCAAGCTTCAAAAAGAACATCTGCCGAAAAAAAATTCCCTACAGGTATGAGAATGCAATGTTTTCAATGAATACCACATTTTACCTATGGAATGTATGATGAAATATAAAATGGGAGAGTTCTCTATAAAAAATACCTGTCCTTCAAAGAGCTCAGACCTCCCGTCCCACCCAATGTGACTACTTGTTGGCATTGGTTGACTAGGGTTGTAACGCCCCTAAAATTAGGTACGTTAATAAAGGAAATTTATTACAAAAATACTGAGTCACTGCTCATTATTACAAACGGCTCTCATAGGAGCATTTCAAGTTCAAAAGACAACAAAAGAAAACTAGGAAATCCTAGTCTACGGCTCCTCTTGCTCCTCCAGCCTAGCGAGCTCCTCGGCTCCGTACGCCTCCAAGGTGAAAAGGTCGCCCTGTTCATCTATCAAATCTGACATATTATATCGGCGTCGCCACCCATATAATATGCCAGGGTCACCACAAAGGCAACACCATGAGCTACGAAAGCTCAATAGTAAATCCTACCATACTAACATCGATTTCCACATGATAAGTATACACGCAGGGATAAAAGACAATAAGCTAACATGTTTGACCATCGCTTGTAACTACCGTTGGCGTTTGACTCATCGTTAATCTTTTCATTTCTACACTTTATCAAAAACACCTTTTAACTCACCCAACCTCGATTCCGCCGTTCCGGGCTCTCGAGTATCCTCACAATGGTTCCGCCGCACCGGGTTCCCATTGGCACACATATCATTGGCTCCGTACCGCGGATAACCAAGACAACACACCCAACCTCGATTCCGCCGTTCCGGGCTCTCGAGTATCCTCACAATGGTTCCGCCGCACCGGGTTCCCATTGGCACACACACACACTTACGTAATACTCTTGAAATAGTCATTACGTAGTTTCAAAGATATTTTCCAACCGGGAAAACACAACAACACTTTAAAATACACCCTAGGTGCCATATGTCTACTTTCTTGTTTTTCGTGTCACGTTTGCATGTGAGACTTCCGCGTGTGAGACTTTTACATACCATAAACATTATTCCAACTTTGAAATGGTAAAGTAAGAACATTTAAACCACTTAGCATGCTTTGATACCAAAAAATAACACAAACAAGTATTTCTACTTTTCAAACAACAAACAAGTCACTTTTAAAGTAAGATTTCAATTTCTTTGTAAATCAAAGGAAGCTTTTGAAAATTTGTCAAGATTACTACAAATTAGATAGAATTCACTACTAGATAGATAGGAATGACTACAAAAAGGGTTAGGATGAACTACCGTTCTTCTTGGCGGTGACTTGGACGTCGGGGTGATTTCGGCAGCGTAACGGCCTCCGTTTGCTTCGAAAGGGAAAAGTTTTGGAAACTTTCCCTAGAAACACACTAACTAACTACTACTACTCTACTTTGGGAGCCGTCGGGTGGTTTAGGAAGTGGCTCGGGGGTTTCACTCAAGAACTCACTCACACAAAGGAAACTTTGAACAAAAGACTAAGAAATTGGAATTTCTAGAGAGAAGGAGGAGCAATTGTTTGAGGTGTGAGATTTCAAGTGAGAATGGCTCTCTATTTATAGGCCAAGGGTTCTCTCTCTCTCCTCCAAGGCCGGCCCCCTCTCTCTCTCTTCTTCCCCAATTTTAAATTAAAACAAATCTAACTTTGAAGCATGAATCAAGGAAGAATATCCTAGGCTTGCATGGCTAGTTAGTACTAAGTTGGATTCTTGAATCAAGATGAAAGGATGAGATGAGATTGGTACACAATCCAAAGGTTAGGAAAATTCCAATTAAAATGGAAATATCCAAGGAAAATCAAAGAGAAATCCTAGCTTGTAAGGCTATGGTGTACCTTGGAAAGATTTGCATCCAATTGGAGGGTTGAGATGAGAGTTGTACACCATCCAAGGGTTAGGAAGCTTGCTAGGTGAATATATGGGAGTACAAAGTGTAAGGATTTGAATTGAAAGAAGTAAATTTTGCTTGGATTTGAAGTACATGTCAAAAATCACCAAGTCCAACATCAAATCTTCCATTTCTCTCTCCTTCCTCTCTCTCCTCTCTCCCTTCTCTCTCTCTCGGCTTCTCTCTCTCTCTCTCTCTCTCGGCTTCTCTCTCTCTCTCTCTCTCTCTCCTCTTTGCAAGGTTATATATATATATATGCAAGTATATGTGTCATACAATGTAAGAAAAATCCCAATAAACAAAGGTTCTTTGGTACTTTGAATATCCAAGGCAAATAAAGTCTAAGATTTACTCCCACCAACTAATAAATACTAGGGTACAATAGGCATTATAATACTCCTCCTATGTACAATACATATATACACATATATATGTATATATAAAAGTAGTAAAAACCCCATTAAAATATAATTAAAGGGTACTTTGGTCACTATTTACTTTTTGAATAAAGTAAATAGTATTTTCCCCAAATTAAGGAAAGTAATTAATTAAATGGTCTAATGGCACTTAGGAAGATTAACCCCATTATCCAATGGTTAAAACTCCCCCTAACATCTATTATCCAATGGACAATAGTTATTAGGCCAAAGAAAATAATATAGTAATTTAAAGTACTATAAAGTAATTTTGCTCTTTAATATAAACAATTGGGATTCTATTACCCAATGGATAATAATCCCCCTAACCATTATTGTCCAATGGTCAAAGAAATAATCCAAATTGATTAAAAGAAAATGAATATAAAAATATAAAGTCTAGGGTCCAAAAGGTTCAAAAGTTCCAACGAGGGGCAAAACGGTCATTTTGCCAAGTCTAGGGAACTTTTCGGTTTAGTTACTCCAACAAGGTAGTTAGATGCTAACTAGGCTTGCTAAGTAAGACTAAAGCGAAAGAATTGAAACTTCAGGGACCAAAGTGCAATTATAGCAAAATATAAGAATTTACGCAATTTCAGCAATTAAAATAAATAACTCGAATAAATAAAATAACTTTTTATTTCATAAAATTCAGAGTTATTACAAGGGTCGACGAGGTTGGTCCATGTGTCTTGTGTCATCATGGTGGATGGCTTTTCGAACATCCTTATTGGGTCTTGTTCGCCTTCGTTGGCCTCTAACAAAGCATCAACATCTTCCTCCGAGCTCTGTGAGGCCTCGTCAATGTCTCTAATATGCATCTCAAATGCTCCAATGTCTATAATGACATCGTGTACTTCCTCATGTATGATAGGTTCCTCGTCAACATCTTAAAAATTCTCCTCGTTTTCAATGAAAGTGTTGTCATTTCGTTGGTGTTGCGAAATATTTGGCCGCGATTGTCGTTTCGACCGATGACTTGAACGATGGTGAACGACTTTCATTTGCTTGGCTACCTATGCCATCCATCGTTTTCGTGAACAAAACAGGGGTGTAGCCGGTGATTTTATCAGATATATCAAACATAATTCCAATGCTACTATCATCCACAACATCAACTGCGGCGTATTGGTATGTTGCATGAGGATAGCTCATAATTGGGAATGGGTATATTATTTTCATCACTGTTGCCGGCATACCCGTTGCATTCCAAATCATCTCTTGCAAGTCATTAAGAGTTATCCCTCTCACAATTGATAAGGGGACTGTCCTACCACCGACGTAGGATGGCCGTTTGGTTGTTGGACAACATGCCCACATATGTAAACCAATACGTACATAGGGTTTGAACCGCTCATTTTTAATGGAAGATGAAATTCGTAGTTCACGTTGTGTCTAAATTTACTTTGGAGTTGGCAGAAATGATTTATAGGGACTTGGCACTTTGTTCAGTCAAGTAACGCCTATCTAAGTAGCTTTACTGAAGTCATTGCTTGTGCAGATTGATGGCTAGCAAGATTCGGGCCAAACTGGGTAGATGATTGATGGCTGGCAAGATTCGGGCCAAACTGGGCAGATGGGCCCAGTCAGGGTAGCGCCTCTTGAAATGGCTTTTCTTAGGTAGCGCCACTTCAAATGGCTCCACCCGTACGGCCTGCGCAAGATTCTAGCGGGAGCAAATGGTAGCGCCACTTGACATGGCTCCACTCCATAAAGATAGCGCCACTTCAAGTGGCCCTACTTTGGTAGAGCCACTTCAAGTGGCTCTACCCTTACAGCCTGACAAGATTCGATTCAGGTAGTCCAGTCAGGGTGTAAGCCAATATGACAAGATTCGATTCGGGTAGTTTAGTCAGGGTGTAAGCCAATACGGCCTGACAATATTCATTTGGAAACAAACAGTCTATTCATTGGCCGGTTCGGCCCTTAGGGTGGATTGAGCTTTAAAAGTGAAATAGTAATTTATTTGTCGTCTTTATAACAAAACAAATATTGCGTTTCTTAGTTTTGTGTCAATTTGTTGTTGATTCGTTTCAGCGAGACGAATCGAACAAGTATAAAAATTTTAGTCGAAATGAATACTGTAATTTTTTTTTATGACAAAAAGAATAAGTTCGAAAAAATTATTTTTTTGACTTGCATTTGTCTTTAGTCAAAATATTATGAGTTTCGATCAAAATTTTTTACTCTTTCGATTCCCTCTCGTCGAGATGAATCGATAGGTCACAGAAGTTTCACACAAAATGCAAAAAATAAAAGAAGTATGTACGTGCAGCAAGATTTCGGGAAAAAATGATAATTTAGTGGAGACGGGTATCCTCCTACAACAAGTAAAACCAGAGTAGCAGTAAGCAAATCCAATCAGTCGCAAAAGTTTGACGCAAAATAAACATGTTTTTTTTATATATATAAAAAAAGGAAAAGTTTCTTTTCTCTGTTTCATGTATGGAGAATTTTTTTTCCTCCTCTCTATATTTATGCAATTTCTCTGCTTCATATATGGAGAATTTTTTTTCCTCTCCATATTTAAGCAAAAAGTAGTTTTCGCTATTCACGTTGTAACAGCCAAATTAAACGATTTTTCACTACAAACGTGGTTTGCAATTTTACAAACGTTATTTTATAAAGTAGAGCCAGTTGAAATGGCGCTACCTGATCAGGTAGAGCCACTTGAAGTGGCTTTATCTGATTAGGTAAAGCTACTTGAAGTGGTGCTACCTATTTAGGTAGAGCTACCTCAAGTGGCGCTAGTCCACGTCATACAGCCAACGTAGCGCATGGCAGAACGCCACATGGCAAATAGCTGCAAATAACGTCAATTGGAATGGCGCTACTTAGGTAGAGCTTGTTGAAGTAGCTCTACCGAGTAGTTTTAAAAATAATTTGGAAACGAGAGTATTCCGGCCAATTGTTCTAAAAAAGGGATTACTTTGATAAAAAACTTGTTTGATGGCTGTGCGGCCTATGCCTGTATTTGTATCTATCAAGCATTTAAAACTTGTGAACTTGTTGCCAAGGTTCGGTTGATTCTCCTATGGTATCTACTGCCTCTGTTTCGACTTCCGCTTCTGCGGATTCTCGAGTTGCTACACTACCGTTTGCTTTGTCGGGTGCTGAAGCATGATAAATTTTGTTGGGCTAGATCTTCTATTAAAAACTAGTGGAAGCCCAAACAAGAATGGGCTAAATGTGATTATGTGGCTATTGGGCTCAAAATGTATTAAAAAAATGATTCAACCAATAAAATTTCAATAACAGAAACCCAATCCAAAAGGCCCAATTCAGTTTGACTGCAACCCGTCGAACCCGATCTGACCCGACCGAGGAATCGGGCTCGCGGACGGTTTTCATCACCAGTGTGGTTCGGTTACCGGCTTGAATATGCTTACCCGAATATGGTCGGGTCGGGTCGGGTTTCGGGTCAAAACTGACCCGCCCAACCCGTGCCCGCCCCTACAGTCCCCATGGTGTTACACTTTTTTGGATTACGCCTAATCCGGCTTATATATTTTTAATCATAACACCAAATAAGTAGTAGTTCTCTCGGATAGATCTCCATATTTTATTTGGTTAAGCAAACGGTGTCCATAAGGTTGTACTTGTAAATTGTATACGGTGACATGGTTGGTGTCTTGCTTGTGTTGGAAGTGAGCACAAGCCTAAGCCAAGTTTGGTATATGCTCCAAAGGTGGAAGAAAACAAAATCCCAAGGGTTTGTAAACAATGTCTTATGCGGATAATACATGTGAATCACAACTCATATTTACTTCAGAGTTGATAAATGATTCTGGTGTTGATGCTTGTGGGTACTCTCGACTTAACTCGAGCTTTGGATGCGAGTTCTTTTCTGTGTGTCCGGTGTGAGTACATGAGATAAAACACTATCAAACATTCTACGCTCCTCTTTAAGTCCGACCTCCAAGGTCATAGATACCCTCAAACTTGGCTCGAGTTAAGAAAACCAAGTCTCCCAACATCTAGAACTGGGGTCTAATAACCAAAGGGGGTGTGGCCAATCTTATAAAGATCAAATATGTTCAGTGGATTGGTAAGCTAACTTGGAGAGTGCTTGGGAAGTTTTTGCTTATAGCTCTTGGATCATGGGTGCGTCATGGAACCCGGAAAGAAAAATTGTTCGAAGAAACAAGTGGATGAGGGCCAAAGCCCGAAATTCCAATTAATCTTTGTCACTTATTTGTTACTCCATACTTATCTCAATTGTCTCTAATAATAATATCACACTCACATTCTTTTGTAATTTTATTTGTCAATGAAATTTGTGTTGCTTCCAATTGCATTGTAAAGTCTCGTAATTTAAGTTCTCTAACTTCTAAATTTTGAGTTGTGAATTAGTGTTGACGTGGATAAAATGAATGTGGGACCTTTGTGTAGTGACACATGAGATCAAGGTATTGGTGTAAGACTTATAAGGTTGAGGGATGTGAGTGTTATTTGGCCTTTATATACTATCAAAATATCAGGACGAGGAGATTTTTATTTTTCTCCCTTTTTATTTTTTTTCCTGTTCCACCGTCTCTCTCTCTCTCTCACGCTCACTCTCCCCATGAACACACCACCGTTCCTTCACTTATACGCGATCTAGACCATGGAAATCGTTGGCTTGAGCTTGGAGGAGGTGTATTTCGGTGGAGATCAAGTTTGGAAGCTTAGTGTTTGAAACTTTAGAGTTTTGCTCAAAAACTTTTAGGTAGGAATCTCTCTCTTACTATGTGTTATGTGTTAGACTTGTGGCAAATTTTAATGTTTGATCATCCATAGTTGCATCCGTTGAAATTCTGTCCAACCTGCAAAACGCGGCTTGAATCCGTGCAGGTATCGATACCCCTTCAATCTGGACAGCAACCAGTGCCGGTATTGATACCCATGGGTATCGATACCACGGTTCTCGGAAACCAATTTGGAATGTTTTTTTCTTTAAATTGATTTGGTACAGATTCTAAGGTCGTGGTTCGATTGTACGGCATCGTTTATACATTATTATGAACTTGGGTTTTTGAACCCCTACTTGATATATATTGGTACAAAGTTATGATGGATGATAAGTCTAGAGAGGATATGCGATTATGACCTACGAAGCGAATGGTTCTCTAGGAATTGAACATGTAGAAGCATATCTACCAATATGTGTACACTAAAGTGATGATGGTAATATTGGAACCTAGACTGAAGTAAACAAGGAACTTAAGAAAAAAATTATGGCATGATTTCACTTAATGGTTGTGTTGGGTATATTTAGTGTATTGGGTGCTGGGAAGTGACGTGATTAGAATGAAAATGCGACTAGAAAGGGGATACGACGACGGATAGGCTAGGTGTTAACTCGATATTTAAAGGTTAGATGTGGGTGTGTGTGAAAGTTTTTGATTTGTTTATATCGGCTAGTCAGACATTTTTACATGATATTTGATACTTGGACACTTTAGGATACTTATGGTATGGCAAATAGAAATTTGTGAACAAACTCGTAAGAAATGAGAACACATGCATGATATAGTTGGTTGTCTTTAAACATCGGAGTGTAAGAAGCTAATACAAAACTTATTGAAAGTCATACCATCTGATTTATTGTTGTCGCTCCAGACGGTGACTGCCCGTTGACTAATAAAAAAACATATATATAAAATTGTGAGACTATCAGGGTTTTGAGGTCTATTTGCATTTAAAAAAAAAAAAGGCGGAGAAAGATGGAAAGCCGCGGATGGACTGAACGAACTTTGTATTGATGAGAACAAACACTACTACAATAATAGATAAATACCACACTAAGGAGATTCACAAAGATCACGGTTTTTAGTGAAAGTGTGATAAAAAATTATAGACTAACTTTTTAATCTCAGTTTAAATCAAAAGCTGAGATAAAAAGTTGTGCTTAGCCACAGAAAAGAGTAAGATAATAGATCTCACTCTTGCGGCGAGATAAAAAATAAAAGACCACACCCTTACAGTGTGATAGAAGACTTTAAAGACCTCGCTCGTGCGCTGAGATAAAAAAAAAAAGATCACACCCTTACGGCGTGATAAAAAATCTTTGGCACAAAAAAGAGCGAGATAAAGATCTCGCTCTTGTGGTGAGATAAAAGACTGTGATAAAAATCGGGAACTTCTGAATTTTTGCGTGGGCGCTGCTTCTCGCATTTAGGCGCGAATTGGAAAGTTATGTGCTCAAAACGACGTCGTTTCACGTTAGCCCAAAATAAGCCCTAGTTACACTCTCCATCCAGTACTCATCCTCATCCTCACCCGCCTCTCCAGTACACGTTTCATCTCCATCCCCATCGTCACCCGCGCTGCCTCTTCGCCCCCATCTTCACACGGTGCCGCCGCTTTATCTCTCTCCACCACCACCGTGAAGGAAGAAACGGCGCTCTCCCTTGCGCGAGTTTGTTATCAAAGAGAGAGAGCGAGAGAGAGAGAGAGAGAGCGAGCTTCAAATGGAGAAGTCGATCAATCGAAATGGAAAATTCCTAAACCCAATAGGTATTGTTCTTCTCTCTCTCTAAAGATTTTCTCTATTCTTTGCAAATCAACAGGTCTTTATGCAGTTTAATTGTTTGCAAGCATTTTGGTTTAGGTTTTTAGTTATTGCCCTAGAAATTTTTTGCTCCGCTTGAAGTTTCGGCTTCCCCAGTTCTTATAGATTTATTGTGTACTTAAGAACTAAAATACAAAGAGATTACGATTATTGTGTACGGAAGCCATCCAAATGATTTGTCTACTACTAGTCCCAAAGAGCTTCCCCCGATGAACATTTTATCCCCAAGGCATTGCTCTTCTAAGGTCTTAAGTACTTCGATGACTTCTTTTCCAGATTTCTCTTGTGCCTCTCTAGTAGTTGATCAAAAGAAACCATAGAAAGTGAGACCCTGTGTGACCACAAAACAATGTTGGTGGCCAAAATCACAGATTAGCAACAAAAAAAATATATCAGGGGTATGATTGGTTCATAATGGTATAATATTTTTTGAGGTAAAAAAATTAGCAATCAAATTTTATATTTTCCAGAACGGACTGTTGGGCATGATCATACATTCTTCAAATGCTATATAATCGCTACGAGATTCATTTTGGTAGGAGATCAAAAGTTCTATCAGGTCTCAAGTAAAAAACAGAGTCCTGCAGCTTATAGTATCTTGATTATGAAGAAAATGTTAATTTATACTAGTAATCTGTTGGAGTAAATGATAGTATAATCTTTACCCTAGCTGGTTGTGGAAAATGATTGAGGAACATTAGTTTGCTCTTGACAAGCACGACCTAGAGATTACGATTGTTGTGTACTTTAGGTTTATGCCTATCCTCATTTAGTGTTCATTCCCCTCGCGAATGAATTCTTTGAGGAAAGGCAAAAAGGGAAAAACGGATAAACATAGAGATCAGTCCTTGGTGTTAAGTTCATTCTCTTGAAACAAATGGTAAGTTCTCCTTCCGGGGAAAGGCAAATGATTTTTTTTTTGAGGAAAGGCAAATGATTTTTTTTTATTTTGCTTTCTCTTGTCACCTACTTCTTCCGTGTCCTTTTAAGTACTGAAATGTACTGCGCAATTGAAACACTCCATCAGTAGTGCCTGCACCTATGTTATCACCCAAAAGTTTGGAGTCTAAGCTCTTCTCCATGCTTACGCTAAGTTGTTTTGGAAAAGGAGCAATGTTGATATCAACTCTAACTGGGAAACAGAGTGGATAACAATTCGAAGAAGTTCGGGTATCACTCCTTCCATTTCTTTCGTGCAATATTTCACATGCCATCTTTGGACGAAAACAATTCGAAGAAGTGGATCCACCTAACCAATATCAACTCTAACTGAGAAAAAAAAGCTTGTTGAATCCCTTGCCTAGTTTGCATTTCATCTTCGTTAGTGAATATTACTACTAACTTTTTTCGGTTTGAGTCCATTTGGAAGTAGTTTCAATCTTCATTCACAGTTGTGAACTTTTACCAGGTTAAGCCAATTCCAGAGATCTTTTCATCAACCAAGGAGTATATGGACTCATTTATCTACCCCCTCATTGAAGAGACACACACAGGTTTGTTCTCAAGCATACATACAGTTCATCACGCTCCTACGTACACGTGAAATATGGTCCATTGACATATCTAAAGACTTTAATCCTCCCATGTACTTGTATAAAGTTGTTGACTCAGTTTTGGGGTTCTTATTTGTGCTTCTATTGTCAGTAACTCTTGGAAAAGGAGCAATGCTGGACATGGTGTAGCCTCAGTCTTGGGATTAGTTCTTGTTAGTATTGTTGTTGTCATTGATATGTTGCTCTCATGCTCTGTACTGATGTAGACTTGTTTCTGCCTAATAAAAACATATGACATGTAGGCACTTCATCCACGCTTTGTGATGTGCTCATAGGCCTTTTTCTACCTAAACAAACCATATGAAATGCAGGCACTTCATCCAAAATCGATCAAAGTTTAAACATAGTACAACCAAACAACGATTCTGTTGATATAATTGGACAGTGTGGACTACCACCACTTTTGTGCGATTACTTTTATTTTTGTTCCCTGCAGTTATTGTCTGATCTAGTTCCTAATAGAACGCGCTGAAGAAATTTTGAAAAATTATCATAAGACTTTTTTTGTCAATGTGACATAGTGAGCCGCAAAAGTTCCTTTAATCAAGTTTCCTTAAAAAATCACACGGATCTTTGTGTGCATGATACTGGGCAATTTGTGAGATCCAAAAAGCGTGAATTTGCTTTTCATTCCTTGTAATATTGGGTAAGTTTTGCAGATCTATACATTGTTCCTCTTAATTTGCTTTTGTTTTGTTCTGTTTCTGCTTTTAGTATGCATGTCTGATCTCTATTCTCGCTGTGTCTGTAGCAAAGCAAGAGGTATTGGTCATAGCTAATTATATCTTGTTTCATACTAGGCTCCAATGGGTATTGTGCGTCATTGATTTGTCGTCTTCAACAATGTACTACATGGATTCAATTAATAAGGAAGTCCACTCACCCCTTAAACTCTTGATTAAGATGCAAGTTTTTGGACTTTGAGCATTATTGTTTGAGCCCTTTTCCTAATCATATTATGTTGATAGTACTTACAAGTATTGCCTCCTTGAAGTGCATTCAAAATCTATGACAGCAGTAAGGGGGTACGAAGTAGTCAAGTTATTAATTGGAAAACATTCGAGGTATCAATGCAATCTCTCTCTTTTTGGATTTTTTTGGAATTGTTTTTATGTTTTTGCAGTTCAATGGAAAAAAAAACTTACACGAAAGCCGAAATTGATGAAGTACGAGCCGAGTGGATAAAGCCCATCATGAACGAAGTATAATCAGCTTCTATGTGTAAGTTAGCTCTTCTTTTATTTGAGTTTACTATGTGCTTGCTCTACTGTCCAGTTCTGAATTGTGGCTGCTTGTGATGGCTATTGTTCCTGTCTGCTGTTTTTCTATGGATATTCTGCTACTGCTTCGGTTGTGGCACTAGTACTGCTTAAGCTTAAGCAACTGTTGCTGTTGTTGTCATAGCTTTTGTTGCTTTCTGCTGAATAATGGATCCCGATAGCTGCTGTTTTCTGGACTAGAATTTTGGGTCTCTTAGAATGACAGCTATGAAAAATTTCTATTCCATCCGAGCTTGCAAATTGCTTTCTTTGTTTATGATCAGTGATTGGCGAATGGCAAGCAAAGTGAGGATTTAACTCACAGGATTTGTAGTTAACTGTTGAGATTAGTGAATCCCAAAATGACTTGTTTAGTTGAGTGGAAGATGTCCTATGCTTGAATGGGATCCTCTGACCTAAGAAGCATGGATAGCAATATAGATGGAGATAGATATGGTACGGGACGCGAGAATTGCAAAAAAAAAAAAAAAGGAACGCGAACACCACGGGAACATGGAAAAATACATAATCAGAATCTCAGATATTGTTAGTTTGAATTTTGTGTCCGATAAATTTCTAATTTTACCTTGTACTTTTAAATCATAGTCTAAACTAGGGTCCTATCAAGTTGAAACGTTTACCTTTTACTTCTTAAATTTTCTCTTTCCTTCCTTATAGACTGAGTCTAACTTGAGACGTGTATCCTTGAGGTGTCTTGGGTGTATCCCAGGCTTAAAAATTGAAAGTAATTGGACAGTTACATACAAGTCTTGGTTTCTCCCCTGCCTGGCCCATACAGATATGCATTAGGCATGTTGGTTCTTCATAGCCCCTGACTTAAGGAATTCATGTGATAGACGTGGTAATGGGTGAAGCCTTTCAAAATGACTTTAATGGGATCTTCTCCTTGATAATTTTCTTTGGAATAAACTACACTCTAATAAGCTCCTGACACTGTCAATCCTTTTGTAGCCAGTTAACTTTAGTTCCAAATCTTCTTGCTTCCTCCCTAGCTCCCTCTGTCCCCCTCTCCCTAACTCTTGTATGTGAATTTGTGCACTATACTTACACAGAGACCCACATCACTTGCATGTGTGTTTTGTTTGTGCATGTCCATGCCTCTGCCTATATATGTAGAGGGGTAATTATTTGCTCAAAACCAACCTTGAGGAAGTGAATGGTCCTCTTCAGCATCAGAGTGAGATTATTGAAAAATTGGTGGAATTAACCCAATTCCGTGGTGCTTCCTTTGGTAGATTTATGCTTTAAAAAGCCTGCGTTCTTAATGTTGGTTCCTGCTTTGCAACTGTATTTTCCATTGAACTGAGAGAGTTTTATTTGATAGATTATTGAATTTTGTCACCTTCATTTCAATGTTATCAGAGTAATTTAGTATAGAAGTGGTGATTACTTTTCTAGAGTAACGAACTGCCAACAGATTTTGTGAGTTTTGTGTGGGCAGGTAATGCTTATTGCCTTCCCCTTGAAATATCTTTCATAATCTAAATTGAAAAGTAATACTAGCTGAATATACAGATGGACACTTTGATCGATGCTGAACTCTTATTTCCCATCTGCTTGTTTGTTCATCTGCTTTATTGTGTACAGATGGAAAACACCCCCTTATGCCATAATGATGTTTGGAAAGTTGGATGTTTGCTTGATTTGTGTAGTCAAATAACCATCCTAATGGTAGTACTGAGAACTTCAAGGTTCAGTCAGTTGCCATAGTTTGGTTCTAAAGATGTGTTTTCTGCTACTTTTTTCTTGGAGTTCTTGATGCTACTACTTTTTGTTTTTTGCTGGATTTAGGCATTGGAGTTCTTGATACTGCTACCTTTTGTTTTCTGGTGGATTTAGGCATGCTCTGAGAATGACGAAGTTCTTGAAATTGGCTTTAGAGAATGAGGAATGCTTGAAATTGGCTTCAGAGAATGACGAAGTTCTTGAAATTGGCTTTAGAGAATGAGGAATGCTTGAAATTGGCTTCAGAGAATGACGAAGTGCTTGAAATTGGCCTCAAAGAATGAAGAATTTGTTGTAGCTTAGGACATAACTCCATGCTTGTGGTGCAATTAGTTTTCTTTGTCCTTTTTATTGTTGAAGCTTTTGTTCTGCAATTTTTATGCATTTTTAGAAATTTGATTGATGTTAGATTAATTCAAAGTAGGCTTTCTGGAACGATGTTTCTATCTATGACATGTTTTGTGCAAGATGCTACCGGCTGAATACATATTTTATGTGTATTTATTATTGGTTAGAGATTCAGGTATTTTTTAAATGCACAAAAAAAAAAAAAAAGATGCATCTTTCAATCACATTTCTAGACTATGATGATAAAAACATTTAATCACGGTTTTAGACGAAACCGTGATCTAAAAATCAGAAAAGATCACACCTAACTATTTTTCATCTCAGTTTTTAGACATGAAAGATCACAGTATTTGGTGGTGATTGTTATTGACATACAATCACGGTTTTTTAGGAAAAGTGTGATCAAAACTCGGGAAAGAACACGGAAATGAGTTTCCATCTCAGTTTTGCCTAGAAACGATCACACCTTTTGAGTGTGATTGTTTCTATCTTTCAATCACGGTTTATAACCGTGATAAAAGAGAGTGATTTACAATCACACCCACATCTATCACGGTAGGAGGAGTGTGATAAAAGACTAACTATCACAGCCAATAGCTGTGATTGTTATGCTTTATTGTAGTAGTGAAATGGTGGAATCACTACATGAAAGATTTGGAACTTCGTGTTTTTCTTATTATAACTAAGGATGTGAGATTTTCTATGCTAATTGATGTAGAACATGTGGAGGCCTAATTCCATGATCAATTGGACCGAGCCAAGCCCCGAAAGTCCAAACGATGTTTAATTTCAGATTACCCAAATTGGTCAAATTCGGACGAGCTCGGAATAGGCCCAAACTTGGTGGGCTGACTTATTTTCGCGCTCCGCTCCATACTCATAACCCTAAAGGTTGATGATGAACGGTGTTTTTCGGCCTAATTCCTTCGTTTAGGCTTTCAATTGCGTTATTTTGCCGTTTTAGGAAAGATTTGTTTCGTTAATAACTCTTAGATCGTAATTCCTTTTCAGTTGATTCTTTTTGGGAAAGTCTTGTTTTTCTTTCCCGTTTTCAATTTTAGGAAAAGCCCCAAATTATGGGACTTTTTATTTTCCAAGCTTATTTTTAGGGTTTCTAGGGTTTTGCCTATAAATAGGTTTGTAACTTAGGATTTATGTAGCTTTTGATTAATAATATTGTAAAGAATTTCTCTTTCATTCTTGTGCGCAAGAATTGCTCGTTGCGACGGGTTGTTTATCTCGTTTGAATTAGTACGCTAACTAATCTCTCGTGAATTCCGCTGCGTCACTAATTATATGGTCCATAGGTTGATATGGTGGGTGTGTTTGTTATGTATTGAGATTAGAGAAAAGTTTGATGATAAAGTTGTTTGATTGATGAAAACTAGTGATGTGATACGGATGGCATGGACCTATTAAATGGTAAACGTGACTACATGGTGGATAATTGAATGGTGATAAAAAAAGTTATGGATCCATCATAAGGTGAGATGCCAGAATGAAAGCTATGGATCCACCAAAAGCCACGGATCCACCATAAGGTGAGATGCCGGAATGAAAGTTACGGATCCATCATAAGGTGAGATATCGGAAATGAGGCGCATGGGGTCCCAAATACCCAGAAAATGCTCTTGAATTACATGGTTTAATAATTATGAATTGTGAGACACATTGAAGATGAATGAGAACTTGAGGATAAATAACGTACACGAATAAAGATTAATGAATGGTATTGTGAAATTGTGAACTGTGAACTTAAGTCGGTGTATTGGATCGTTTGAAATGTTTGTACATGCCTACTCTTCCTTCCTATAGATCGACTTACGAATATTGTGGTTTGTTATTTAATATCAACTTAGTAATCTGTTTGGCATGAAGACACGTTGGCATGTGGCATTAGCTTAGAAATTGTGAAAAAAGGGGGATATGGGGAAGGCTACGATAGACTTAACTTGAATTTTGGAATAGGATAAACTAGGTAGACGCGTGAGCTCTTTAATGTCACATTGAGGTTTGGTTCGATGTGTCCTTGAACGTAATCCGGTTTTCCTCCTTGTGCGTAGTGTGTAGATTCAGATATGGATTTGGTTAGAAGAATGGGATAAGAGGGAGGAGTTAGTTGATTTAAGTAAGTGTGTGTGTGAGTGTGTCAGGGTGAAAGTGTTGGCGTGTGTATAATTTCCAAAGTAAAATAATAATAATCAATAGTATGTATCACCCTTTTCAAATGTCATTATCCATATATATATATATATACACACATATATATTTTAACACTCGTCATCACTTATGCACATAGTATTAGTAGAGATTTTCCTATTGGACTAGTGTGGCTCAACCCTTCATTTTTAGGTAACGAGCTATGTTGCTCGGACTCGGGTACGGAAATCGGGTGCAGCTGTGAATCTAGCTATTGGACACCTCAAGTTGAAAAATACAGGATACGTGGATATGGATCCAGATTTGGACACGGGTACGGGGATATGATATATATATATATACAGTCCGGATCCCATAAGGGATCCCTTATGGCCTTATAGTGCGGGGCTCCCCTTTTCCGATCGAATTACAATGATCCGAGCCGCTCAAAGTGTGCAGAACGTGATTTTAAGGGTATTCGCGTGAAATCAGCAAAAAAAATGATCGGAAAGGGCTTGATTCGAGCAATTTTTTACTGAACCGTTCAATAAAAAACTGTTTGGATCAAGCTCTTCCCAATCATTTTTTTTGTTAATTTCTCGCGGGTACCCTTAAAATCACGTTCTGATCACTTTGAGCAGCTCGGATCGTCGCAAATCAATCGGGAAAGGGGAGTCTCGCACGGTAGCATCGTGCGGGATCCCTCATTGGATCCGGACATTTCAAAAGTTTGTAACAACTCAATAAATAAAAACTGATAATTCAATTAGAGAAATGAAGTTGTGTCTTAAATAACCCAAATTACATCCAATTCATAGTTCAAATATAATACTCTTACTTTTTTTTGATCCACAACATAATACTCTTACTTAGCTAGTCCAACACCAAAAACAAAGATGTGTTCATTGGTCCAACATACTAATACGACCTACAACTTAGTACTTGCAACAAAATAAATCATTAAATGCATCTTCTAAAACTCATCTCCATCCAGCTCCTCTTCAACATCCTGAAAAGTCATCTTCGCCAACTCTGGTTCATCAAGGTAAAGTTGTGCAAGCTTTGCCACCTCTTGTTCTTCTTTATCAAATTGATCTCCACCTGAAAACCCATACAAAAACAACTTTTAAAATGCAGTAAACATGAAATGCTTGTTAAATATTAGGAGAAAAGTGTACGTATTTATGTCCCAATATTTCGAAGGTCCTTCTGTGTACTCCTTGCTCTTCCTTGAGACTTGAGAGAAGGCAGAGATTGCAAAGCACAAAGACTAGGTCTTTAGCTCGACTTGTTGCTAGCCGGTTTCTCTTCACACTTTGAATCACAAAATCCGTGCTCCAATTCCTTTCACAGAAAGAGGAAGATGTTGGCTGGGAAAGCAATTTGAAGACCAAGGCTTGTAGCAATGGGGTTGAAGCCCCATGATTGGCCCACCATTAAATAGGTTCCTCAAACATTCGGGTGAATCAGGCATTAATAACATGAGCTTGGCTAAAATATCAGACCCAATAGAAAATGCTCCATATTCCGAATAAGTCTTTCGCAAGTCAGATTCATTAGGAAAAAGCCGTTTGAAACATTTGCTTCTATTTAGGGAGACCTCGTGATTCTCATGTGGAGAGATCTGTGCAACACCAATGCCTCCACTATTTAGCCAAGCATCACAATAATACTTTAGGACCAATGAATGACCCATAGAATGTAGAGGGGTATTACTTTTGTTCCACTTACTCTCCAAAATTTGGTGCACAACATCGAAAAGTTAGATTTTTTTATTTTGTTACTTTATTTTCCACAATTCAGTTGGGAGGAGAAGTTAACATAGATAATTATAACCTCCCAACTACCACCAAAATCTATTCATTTTGTTCCTCTCTCTCTCTCTCTCTCTCTCTCTCTCTCTCTCTCTCTCTCATTTTTTAAGAAAATGGAAAAATATTCTCAAAACCACCCAAAGAAATAAAAAACCTAATTGGGCTCATTTTTCAACATTGAAGCCCCGTTGCACAACACCTTCTTAAAAAATAAGTACTTATTTTACATTTTCAAACTCAAAAAATTTCTATTGCCAAAATGATTTTTCGATATTTTTTGCACCGTATTAAAGGTTTCAATGAGATCTATCAAGATCCATATTGATATAAAAATTATTTGCTTAACACATTATTTTTTAGTTTATTTTTTTTCTAAGACAAGTATTTATTTTGAAAGTTGAAACAGTCATTGAGTGCTACACATATCCATACATTGGGGGAAGATAAACACTCTCATTTTAATTTCTTCAGTTGAGAAAACGAAAAGCCTTTACTCTTTTTTTTTTTATTATTATTTTGAATAGAGGAACATGCCGTTCTGCTTTCTTTTTAAATCTTTTTTTTCAAAAAGAAGGTAATTTCAAGTTCAAATATAATGAAAATGAAAAATAAGTTTTTAATTTTTTTGCATCGTTCGAAAGATCTTAATGAGATTTATCAAATAAGATCCATATTGGTAGAAAAATTATTTACGTAAACACATAATTTTTGACCTTGAAATTATCTTCATTTTCTAAAAATTCCTTTTTTAAAAAATCCGGAACACCCCCTAAACCGTATCTCATTACTTAAAGGGGTTAATTACTTATTACCCCCTTTATCTATACAAGTTTTTCATTTTACCCCCTCTTACTATAAAACGCTACAACCTACACCATTTATCTTCCAATTTCTAACACATAAGACCAGCCGTTAACAAAAGATATGGTAGAGCCACTGCCCTTACATTCATCCATACTTAGGGGTTGTTCGGTTAAATAAGTCACTTGGCTTATTTTTTTTGTCATTGTTCAAATTTTTTTTCGCATTTGTTTGTTTTTCATCAATTTTTTGGGGATTATTGCTTCATCATGACGAGAAGAATCTTAAAAGTAAAAAATTACGATCGAAACCTAATTTTTTTTAATAAAGACAAAAATAAGCCAATAAGCCAATTTTTTCATCTATATTAAAAAAATTGGATTTTAATCATAGTTTTTTACTTTTTAGTTTCTTCTTGTTATGAAGAAGCAAGAATCCCAAAAAAATTGACAAAAAATTTACAAATGCAAAAAAACATTGAATATGGACAAAAAAAGGAGAAAAGCCAAGCGGCTTATTTAGCCGAACAACCCCTTAAAACAAAACGTTAACTAAATTTGGCATAGTCAATTACATCCAGGAGAATTCAGAATTCAGCAAAAAATAAGGCCACAAGCCTTAGTGAACTACGTCCAACTTTTCAAGTTTCCAGCAAAATATGGCAGAGCCACTGCCCTTACATTCATCCATACTTAAACAAAATAGTTAACTAAGTTTGGGATTCTAGACTAACGGCAGGCCTTATGTGTTAAGAATTGGAAGATAAAGGGGGTAGATTGTAGCGTTTTATAGTAAGAGGGGGTAAAGTGAAAAATGTGTATAGATAAAGGGGGTAACAAGTAATTAACCCATACTTAAAGTAAAGATCACATTTTTGCTTCTAGAAATCTACTCCACTGCGTACGTACGTATGTTCACTGTGAAACTACAGTATCAAACTACAACGAAAAGGCTCTCTGTTTTTCTAGGAATATCCAACAAATTCATCTCTATTGCTTTTGAGACACGCGATGAACGTAACGGAAGCGAAGACGATTGTTTGCTTTGAGAAGCAAGAATGAGAGAACATAGCAAAACATATTATTAAGTGCAGCAAATTCTTCTCTACACTTTTTTCATGTTTTTTTTTTTTAAATTATTTTATGTTCTTTTCCCTTTATTTCAAGAAGTTCCAAACTTGGGTTTGTTTCTGAATCTCAAAACTTCTGCGCACGGTCTCAATAAATTTACTATATCTATTTCTCTCTACTAATTACTCTTAAAAAAAAAACTCCCTTAAATCCAATCATTTTCTTTAATGACCTTGCCAGCAAATTAACTTTCTCTATTGATAAAGTTGCAACCCAATTTATTTACCAAAAAAAATAATGTTGCAACCCAATAATTTTCCATTTTACTTCACATGCCAAAATTAATTCACTTCTATAAGTTGCCTTTGCCTTCCTTTTCTTGCTACGGTGGAGCAATTTTGGAAGTAAATAGGTATTGGACAAGCTTCTCCCGATCGAGTGGGCCAGTTGTTCCTCTGTGTACTTGAACATGGCTTTGACTTATTTAGTTTGTTCTTATGATTATAACTAGGTGGTGTCCCTCGTGCTAATTAAACACGAGCATCGCGCCCATTGTTTTCGCGATAATATTTTTCATTTCCATTTCCCTTTCTTCTTTTTTATTGTTTGCTCTAGCTACAGTAGATAAGATGAGGGCCAAGAGAGGAAATTACCGAAGAGGGAGAGCTGCCGCGTGTTTTACTGAGTGGGAGGGAGAGAGAGGGAGAGCTGACCGGATGGGGAAATCCCCGGAGCAGTTCGCCGCTAGCCGAGGAAGAAGAAAGCCGGAGCAAGGGGTGTTTCGGTTGGGGAGGAGAGACAGAGGCGGCTCCATTCGTTCCCTTCCATGGTCAACTGACCACCCAAAATTTATTTCTTTTTTGCTTGGAATACATATAAAAGTTTTGGACTAACCTTATTTTGAATATCCAATCCAAATGTCAATTATGAACACCCAACCCAAATGTTAACGAATCCCCACCCCAAAAATAGCCCATAAATTAATCAACTTGAAAGTGAAAGCCCAAATTTCAGCCCACTAAATTTCAATAGCATTACAAAAGAAGTCACAAGATATTGTAAATGCCATGGCACTTGTTGAAATGTAGAAGCAACGGTTGCAAGTGATGAGAGATGATGGGTGAGATTCAAAGTGTCTTCGTTTTGTAGAAAGTATGGTATTCTTTTTCCGAACATGACTGAAATGTTTGTATCTAGTGATTGACCACAACGCAAAGCCCCACAAATAACGATTTCTCATCGTTATCGTGCTGAGCTATTCCATACAGTCTTGGATTTGCAATTTCACGAGCTGAACAATCGCTTCACATAAGCAAATACGGAGTTGCTACTTTGTATGAGTTGCTTGAATCCTAGAAATTCATTTTCTACTTTTGAAAGGAAAAAGTTGATTCGTCTTGTGGAACTCTACCCGTATGACTTTTCTAAGGTGGACCTAATGGCATTGGACATTCAACTTCAAAATTACATTGTCGATGTTATATACTTGGCTATTTTTTTGTCGCATTTTAGATGTTATATATGACTTTTTGTTTATATATAATTGTGGTTTCTCGAGATAATATAATGCATTTTCTGAACAACCTTACAAAAATTCCTGCAGCCGCCGCTGAGGAGAGAGATGCTTGCAATGAATGAAAGAGAAAAATAAGATGAGAATTGATTTATGTGAGCTGGCATGGGAAAACATAATTGAATACGGAAGGGGAAATAGTCTAGCTAAATTTGATGAGCAACCATCATTAAGGAGAGGCCTGGAGTAATATACTAATATTAAGTACGGAGTACTGGTATTGACGAAGCTGCATATGATGTGTCAAACCAAAATAAAAAATAGAATTACAGGGAGTTAATTATTGTTGGGACTATACTGGGAGTTAATTATATGTCGTGGGTGCATTTTAAATTGCTCTATGACGTGTGTTCTTACAATATTTGGTCTTATGTCTTGTTTGGATGATGATTTGAAATTTTAATCTCTTGAATTTTTGTTGCATGCCTTAATATTTGAGTTGCTTTAGTAAAAAAAAATTTTTGGGTGCGAGAGTGGGATACCATGGCACGAATCTTTGACATGGTGAACTTTTCATATGGGAGACTCCTAATCAACTTTTTGTTTTTTACATTTTCACCAATTAATTTAGTTCATTTGGGGCTCTAATATGTACATCTTCAAATGACCTCACCAAACCATCTATAAGACAAAAGAACTCAAAGGCACCTTTTGTCAAACAGTTTGTGTGCGGAAATTATGGTCGTCATAGTTGTTGACATTGGTGGATTGTCATTGGAAGGGAGAAAGGGCAAAGTGTTTGCAATAAGAGGCAGGGAGGAAAGTTGAATACATGTGTTACCTGTCTTGGGCTGTTGTTCGAATACACTTGAGCTCAGTCCGGTATGTTTTTGTACTTGGATCTCTCTGTGTAGAATCATTTTGCCGGGAAGTAGAGTACGTGTTTGGGGTCGTCTTTCCACCCTTGCTCGTCAGTTGCCAGAGTTAAGTGGATGAGGAGAATGGGTGAATGATGCAGCGATTTTGGGGAGACTGTATTTTATCCCCCCCTAGAGAAGTGTCCTTTGGGAGCTAGGAAATGTGGCGTTGTTTCGTTGGAGAAATTGTATTGTGTCAGTTGGGAAGGGGCGTAGAATGGAACAGATATTAGTTGCAAGTGTTTTAGGCATTTGTGGAAGGAAAAAAATAGAAAATACTGTCCTACATTTAAAAGTAATATAGATAAGTATGTACATATATCGAGGGCTTCAAAAAACAGGGGAGTAAAGAAAAAGTTGTCTCGTTATTCTATTCATGACATTGTCACCACTTTCCATTAAAAAAAAAAAACGATGACAGACAAACGCAGGCCTAAAGTTCCAATAGCTTCAAAGATGAAGAAGCTTTAAATGTTGGATTTAAAAGTTTAAGGGTGAAGTGCAACGGAGTGATAATTTGAGGGGGTTAGTATAATTTGCCCATTTTTTTTTAAACTATAATGGAAAGTATTTCGATGATAACTGCAGAATAGAAATTGGAGAATTTTGAGAGTTAAATTATACACTCAAACCAATAACCTATCTTCGCAAACGCAATAAGAATTGGATTCATTAGTAATTTTTACTTTGGATCTTGGAGTTCCTATCAAATTGTTGGATCGTTGAAGCTACACTTTAACTCTAAGAGGTATTCATAGTTTTATCTCAACAAATTCAGAGTTGTTCTTCGGTGGATTTTCGAAGAGTTTTGGAAGGCTTGAGAGTCCAAAGCGGTAGCAATCAAGCATTGGGTGGGTGTGGTGAACGAGAATTCGACAAGTAGGTCTTAGGGCCATTGTGAGGATTCAATTCATAGGGTAAGATTGTTTGTAACTACATGATGATTTTCCATAATGCTTGATTCAATTCCTGTAGTTTTTACCCATCTAGAGTTTTTCACGTATATTTGGTATTCGTTTTATTGTTTCAATTTCTTATTTTTGCTTGTTGATTGTTTAGGTTAGCAAAATAGAAATTTCAATTGGTATTAGAGTGGGTCGCTCGTAATATTAGGATTTATTTTGAGAGCGGAACCTTTTTTTTTTTTTTGCTAGTATGGATTCAGCAAGAGTGATGCAGGGAAGCGTATCAACTACAGAACAATCGTGCAACAAATATAATGACAAACGATATACGTTTAGAGAAACGCTCTCTAAACTCTTTTTTATTCAATAATAATCATTAACCGTCTCGCCCCGAAGGCTTACGACTTATTAATTCGGTGGAAAAAATCCTAACCCTTATTGATTCACCCGAAACAGAAGCCGAATCAATTAATACCGAAAATTACCAAAAACGGAAAAAATCATAATAATAGCAAAGCTGAAAAATAGAGAAAACTCTAAAACTTCTCTCAAAAGAATGACTTAATTCGGATTTTCCTTGCCTAAGTTATTAGCAAGTCAAATATTTCCTTAAACGGCAAATTTAGGTGTTCGGAGTCATAAACGGCGAAGTGGGGCCGTCGGATTATTAGACAATTGCATAATTACAGTTTTGCCATCCTAGGCTTAAAAGACCTAAGATACTCCTCGGCCATAGCATCTACATCAAAGAGAATGCAACATTATTATCAAAACTCCAATTTTTGATATCTCCAACTACATCTATGTTTTTTTATGCGAATAGCGCTAAATCTGATAGAGATTACAATTAATATTTTTTTGTAAGGTTGAGACTAACCAAACTAGTGATGGAGAGGATAGCAATGATACGGAAGCTATAACTCAGGACCATTAGCAACAAATGCAGCAAAATAATCCCATTAGATCATGAGGCTACCAGCAAATAGATTTTCAGCAAGTGTAGACACCCTATTTTGGACTGTCCAGATTAGTTTACTTACGGTCTTTGATTCCCCAGTGACGATTAAGGTCAAGAACATTCCGTGGTTTTTAGTGTGTTTGAGCTTTGAGCGTCCCGAACCTCGTTCAAACCTTTTCGAACCAAACTCTTCAAGCCAGAACCAAATGGCCTCAGCAAAACCTACTTGCTTATGCCAATATTGTGCCGGCGTGTGTGGGGGGATGAAAACAATTGGTGCTTAGAACAGCACTAGATTGCAACGGCTATTCGTGCCTCTTCACCGGAACCCTAGTTCGTCGTCGAAACCTTAATCTGCAAGACAGACAAGGGGTGAGCGCACCTTTGCTTCTCATAGCAAAGGCCCTCCGATGCCAAAGTTAGTATCACAAACTGAACCCAAAAACTCTAATTATCAGTAGGAAAACAATATGAATGCAACGTATTGCGTACCTTTTACCTCTAGGTTTGCCTTGTATTTATAGACATACGTATGCTTGCTGCCCAAGCATCCCTCTCGCACTAGGATTCCTATATCGTATAGGAACCCAAGATATCTTGGACTCTCGTTCCTTTATCAGTTCGTTACCTCAGTCCTTTTAGGACTTTTTTTCCATAACTGAGCGAACATCCCGTTCACATTGGGTCTCTTACCTAGATCCTACATACTCGGGATCTTATTCTTTACAGGATAGCATCGCTCTGGAACTTTCTAGAACGTTCCTACCTTCTTATCATTCAAAGCTGCCTCCTTGATAGTTTTATTCCCTGTTCGCCCATCTCATTGCAGAACAATTCATCTGGACCTGTGACTTCACATGTCACTGGTCTTAATCATATATCTAGACCAATGACCTCTCATGTCTTTCTTCTTTATATGCCGAGCAGACTGTCTGAACCAGTGACTTCGCATATCACTGGTTCACATCGCCGTTCAATGCCCCACCCGGCAGTATGACCTGTCGTATTTACCATGTACTCCTTTATACCATTTGTTCGGCTGCTAACTGTACCTATTCGGAAACACCTCCCTACAATTGCTCTCCAGCTTTGTCTTTTGCCATTGTTCGGGGGCAACTGGTAAGGCTTTTAATGTGTTTTGGCGGTTTGGTCATTACTCTTCTCGAGGTAATATTCCCGCATGGCATATTTCGTACGCCTTGCATTAAATACGAACTGACGTTTTGTTAAACGGCATCAGAATGGTGTTTACTCAATCCCCAATCTTCGTTACTTTTCGGGTAACGGCGTGGGAGGAGACGTTTCATCTCCGTCCTTACCTCTTAAACTCCCAAAAAGGGATCTTTTTGGGTTTTCACCCAAGATTTTCGAATTTTGACGTTCTCTCTCTAAAACCAGGCAAAGCCTATCTTCTTCTTCCCTCTGCCATCGTCGTCGTCTGCTACTTGATTGCATCTCTGGTAATCGTTGCAACAGTTTCGTAAGACTCTTATTCTTACTTCCTCTTGTGCCATTTTCTAGATTCGTTCCCGGATTTATCCTTCTATTTTAGGGTTTCAGCTGTACCTAGTTTCAAATTTTGTCTCGTTCATTTCCTCTGCAACCATGGCAGATAATAATGAAAACCCCACACCCAAACCTAGTAAGTTCAGGAAACTCTGTGAAACCCCTACTGCCATGGCGGCATTCAGGGCCAAATACAACGTTCCCCCTTTAGGTGCAGATAGGGATGGTGGTTCTTGGGATAGAATGTGCATCCCTATTGTGGCCATTGTCGAGGGTGGAGTTCGTTTCCCCCTTCACCCATTACTCGGCCAAGTTTTAAATTGGTATCATCTTACCCCCATTCAAGTTTCAACGAATGTTTTTAGGTTGGTGATGGGGATTGTAGCCCTGAATAGGATTTTGGGGACCCAACTAGGAATCTGGGACATCCAGTGGTGGTATAGCATAGTACTAAAGCCAGAATACAATATGTATTACTTCAAAGTTAGGAAAGCAGAAAAGCGTCTCGTGCTGAACCTGCTAGATTCTGCACGTGATCATGAGATTGATTTCCTCTATGTCACCGAAGCATTCGAGCCAATAGGTGAAGATGGCCAAGTGGTGGGCCTCCATTTCCCCCACATATGGGGCTATCCATGTATGCTCCTAATTTACTTTGTGCTATTCGTAATTTTCTCAACTGCCTTTATTCGTGTTTGCTATTTATCGTTTTGACTTATTGTTTGGCAGCGGATAATGCTAACAAACATCCCAGGCGAGAGCCAAGCTACATCCGTATAGGGGTGATCAATAGGATCATGAAATATATAGGCGAACCCGGTACTCGAACAACTGGTCGGGGTCGTAACGCAGACGTACTGCTCGGATATGACCCCGCTTATAGAGGTGTTATTGACAGAAGACTTGCCAATCCAAGTATTAGTGCTGCCTCTACTTCCACTACTCCCCAACCACGGAGTTTGAGATCCCAGGCTGGAGTTACAGTTGCCGGGCAACCGGGTGAAGCTCTAATTTCTGAAGGCGTTCCTTTGACACGCTTGGTGCTCAGAAGATCTACACGAAGACAGATCATTCCTGAACAATAATCCGAACAGCCCACTCTCCACTGTGATACTAGCCAATCGTCTTCCGGCTATTCCCGATCTCCTTCAAACTCAAGTACCACGACTCGACAACCTCTGAACCTCAGTTCCCTGCTTACCGTTTCTGCGCGGGGACGTGGTGCCTCTGGTAGGGTGGCATCAACTGGTCATGCCCCCCCGCCACCTCGTCGCACTAGGGGGTCTTCCACTCGATCTTCTTCCTCCCCTCGGGAACAAGATAGTTCCCTAGAAGCTACTGATGCTCATCGGGACAAACGTCCCATGAACGAGGATGCTGGGATGCTAGATGCCCAAGCTTCCATTTCAACATTGGAAACACCTACACCAAACATCTCTGTAACACACGAGGCCTAGACTCCTCAACTCATAAGGGGTAATCGCCCAGTAAACGTCGGGGACAGTGCAAGTTCTTTTGAGACTGCACTGGCCCTTACACAAAGTTTGTTGCTACCCACTGATATGCAGAAAGAATCCTCATCTTTTCTTGACCGACTTGTTTCCACAGGGCTCGTTAATGGAATCAAGGTAACAAAAGTTCTTTCGTAACTCTAATTTTAACTTTCTCGTAGTGGCTATTATACTCAAATCGAATTTATGTTTGGTATTCATTGTTCATCCAAAAAATGGTCATGCTGGGACAAAAATTTCAAGAAGCGAAGACGGAAAGAATAAAACTGCTAAATGACAACACCAGGTTGCTCCGAACA
>BPLS01000228.1:29090-50844 GCA_019656275.1 Rhododendron kiyosumense | reverse complement strand
TCTCGTAAAGTATGAATGTTTCGTGCTTCACTTTGCTCGGCAACCTAACCTATTGTAGCCTTTTTGCAAAAAGGGAAGCTGCTATATTGCTTAGGGCTTTTCGTGCTGCTTCTCGTGTGGTCACTGTCTGATAGGCACGTGGAATTCATGAATTTTAGCGCCTAAGTAGGGAAATTAGCGCGTTAGACGTGCATTTAATTCTCATTTTCCATTTAATGCGTGCACGTGGTTGGATTTTGTGTTTGTGCTTAATTTGCAGGAAGTTGAGATGTTTTGGCGCTAATGAGAGGTATCCAGAAAGGCCGTGATGGAGCTTGAGAGCGAGAAGGGCTATGGAGACTAAGTGTTCAAGTGGAATTCACGAGGAAATGAACAGAGGGTTTGTGAGCGCTACATGGGAAGTGGTATAGCGCTTAGAGTTGGCATAGCTGTTGCTCGAAGTGGACAGAGCTCTCACGAGCGCTACACCCTTTTTGGTGTAGCGCTACCTTTGACATCAAGGGGTCAACGCCAAACAATTGGTCAACAGGATCTGGTACAGCAAAGGGGTTCGGTAGCGCGATACCCTTTTTGGTGTAGCGCTACCGAGGGCTTTAAAAGGCTTTGGAACGGCATCGTTTTGGGTTGTTGCGGATCCGATTCCGATTTATTTTAGGATTTTTAATTGTTTATTAAAGGGGATTACTATAAAAACCCCAAATTAGGGTAACACATTCGATAACTTACGTTTTCAATTAACTTTTGGCTGCTGTTTTCTGAGTTCTTATTGCAGATTCAAGTTTTAATCTTAGTTCTTCAAGTTTTCCAGCTTTAAATTGTAGGGAGGTATTCCCGAACAGATAAGATTAGTCGCCGAACACGTGATGTGTTAGGGACACGCGGCAGTGCGATGAACGGAGATATGGACCAATGACATGTGAAGCCATTGGTCCAGACAGTCTGTTCGGCTGCTAAGGTCAAAAGACATGTGATGTCATTTGACCAGATGTAACAACGTGGACCAGTTGCATGTGAAGTCATTGGTCCAGGAGGACTGTTCGGCAAAGAGGAAGCCGAACAGTGGAAAACGTTGCCCTAAGTCGTGACGTGGCAAGAATGTTCCAGAATGGTAGTATTCCATAAAAGGATAGGATCCCGGGTAAATAGGATCGAGGCAAGAGACCCAACGTGGGTGGGGTGTTCGGTTAATTATGGAAAAGAGTCCCATAATAGTTAAGCTATTATACAGATAAGGGAACGAGAATCCATGAGATACTAGGTTTCCTATACGAGATAAGGAATCCTAGGGCAACAGGGATGCTTGGGCGGCAAGCATCCACGAATCTATAAATATGAGGTAAACCTGGAGGTAAAAGGTACGCAATATTTGGCCATCTCTTATTGCTTTCCTACTGATAATTAGGGTTTAGACCAGTGCGTGATACTAACTTAAGCATCGGAGGGCCTTTGCCACGAGAGGCAAAGGTGCGCTCACCCCTTGTCTGTTTTGCAGATTAGGGTTCCGGCGAAGAACTAGGGTTCCGGTGTAGAGGCACGTGTAGCCGTTGCAAATTGGTGTTATTCAGAACACTAATTGTTTTCATCCCCCTACAATTGGCGCCGTTTGTGGGAAACGAACAAGTTCGTGAAAACATAGCCATGATGGAAGAAGATCCAACCACGCCGTTCGATCCAAAAAACCAGTTAACTGGTGGAGGGGATAAATCTCCACCAGGAGCTCCGAGAAAGCCCGCTGGAAGAGAGGACAAAGCAGCTACTGGCTCCACGAGAAGGAGCAAGTCCTACCGAAGAGAGGCATCGGTGGACCGTTCAAAAAGTGTCCATAACAGTGAAGATATCCTCGACATAAAGAGGAGAGAAATTGAGGAGTGCGCTCGTCTGATTAAGAGACGAGAATACGAGATACGAGAGCTGCAGCGGGTACGAGATCACCCGGAAGACTCCGGACTTTCGCGAAGGAGTTCTAGAGAAGACAGGAGGGCTTTGCTAGTCCATAAACAGCCTCGTTCACGAGAAAGAAGAGGCAGGAGCAACAGCCCTACCACGAGACGGTGTGAAGCTTCCCCACGGAGAAGGAGAAGCAGAAGTAGAGACCGTACGCCAGAAAGGCGAAGGGCTTCTTCTCGAAGAAGAAGGAGCAGAGAACGAAGTTCCTCATCTGAGGAAAAGATAAGGAAGCATCATCGAGATAGGTACGAAAGACCTGACACTGACTGGGCCAAAGCCACGGCTCACAAGCCAATTGAAAAGGAGGAAGGGGCAGTGTCCGCACGAGAAGCGGCACGTAAAGCCCTGAGTAACATCGCAGCCTCCCCGTTTGCAAGAAGGCTACAGGAGGCCAGGTTGCCGAGCAGAGTGAAGCACGCGGCGTTCGTGCTTTACGAGACAAACACAGACCCTGTGGCTCACATTCAGCATTACCAACAGGCCATGTTCATGCACGATGGTGATGATGCCATTCTGTGCAAAATGTTCCCGTCGAGTCTTGGCAAAGTGGCCCTGAGCTGGTTTCATAAACTGGCACCTCGATCCATAAGAGGATGGAGGCAGTTAGCCGAGGAATTCACTGCTCGGTTCTTGACAAGCCGGAAGGCCCCAAAGACTTTTGAGAGTCTCTCCACCATGAAGCAGGTGGAGAACGAGCCGATCAGAGACTATGCAAAGAAGTACTGGGAAACTTTCAACGAGATTGAAAGTTGCAGTGAGGAATATGCCATAGCAACCTTCAAAACTGGCTTGCCTGTTCGGGGGGAACTGCGTCGCTCATTGAATAAACATCCAGTGGCCACGTTGGCCAAACTGATGGAGCGAATAGAGCAGCACGCTAGAATGGAGGATGACATACTCCGCGAGGACGGCAGGATGGCTGCCGAAGAGCCCAAGACACCAGCAAAGAAGGCGGACAAGCCTGAGCCCAAGCCATACAAGGAGCGTAAGGAGTACGGGCAGGCTAAGAAGGATTCGTATAAAGAAAAGCAAGCCCCTGACCCTAAGTCCTTCTTTTCTATCAATACCGTTTGGAAGGAGCCAATTTACAGGATTCTTTATCGAATAAAGAATCAGCCGTACTTCAAGTGGCCACCGAGCCTTGGTGGAGATAAAGACGCTAGACGTGCTACGAATCAGCACTGCAGCTACCACAAGGCTTGGGGCCACATGACTGAAGACTGCGAGATGTACAAGAAACACCTCGATGATTTGGTCTCTCGGGGCTATCTCAAGGAATTTATCCAGGAGGATCCCAAGGAAAAGGAGAAGGCCATGGAATTGGATTACGAGCAGAATCCTAAGGGAGTAATCCATATGATACATGGGTTGGCTGCACCTTATACGAGAAATGAGGTTAGACTGTTGCAAAGGCAATTTAAGCACGATCAGCACGTGATGCGATTGGGCAATAAAAGAGGGCGAGAGAGTGATGTATGCAGTGAGAGCATAGCCTTCACGGATGATGATTTGGGAGAGGTCCAGATACCTCATAATGATGCTCTGGTCATAACCCTACGAGTTGGGGAGTATGACATTGAAAGGATCCTAGTGGATTCAGGAAGTTGTACAGAGGTGATGTACTACGATGCGTTCAAGAAGCTTGGACTGGCCCAGACAGATTTGGAACAGTCCACCACACCATTGATTGGGTTTGGTGCAGGGGCAGTGTGGCCCCTTGGAAAGGTGACCCTACCTGTTCGGGCAGGTTCAGTTGTCTTAAGGACGGATTTCCTGGTGGTAGACGTCCCCTCTTCTTATAACGCGATTATAGGAAGAACTTGGTTACACAAGATGAGGGCAGTCTCCTCTACTTACCACCAGATGGTGAAATTCCCAGGATCCAATGGGATCGAATCAATCAGGGGTAACCAAAAAGCGGCCCAACAGTGTTTGATCTCCATCGTTAAGAAGGCCCCAAAGGCCCATCATGTCCATACACTGGAAGTGCCAGATCAACCGACTATCGAGGATGTCGGAAGAAGCCCGGCTGATAAGGTGATCGAGGGATTGGAGAAGATTCAGATCAACGAGGCTGATCCTGAAAGATATTTCTTGATTGGGGAATCACTACCTGCAGAGGAAAAGACTGAATCAATACAGTTTCTGAGGGAATATGTTGATGTGTTTGCATGGGTACCAGAAGAGATGCCTGGTGTAGATGCTGACATAATCTGTCACCATCTGAATGTTGACCCTCAGCATAAACCAGTTATTCAGAAAAAGCGTAGGGCTGCCGTACAGCACGTGGATGCTGTTGTCGAAGAGGTTAATCGGTTGCTTGAGGCAAAAGCAATACGCGAGGTACACTACCCTGAGTGGCTATCCAACACCGTAGTCGTGAAAAAGAAGAACGGAAAGTGGCGTGTCTGTGTGGACTTCACAGACTTGAACAAGGCTTGCCCCAAAGATAGTTTTCCCCTCCCGAGGATAGACCAGTTGGTTGACGCAACAGCTGGCTACGAGCGAATGAGTTTTCTTGATGCGTATCGAGGATACCATCAAATTGCAATGTATGGACCCGATCAGGAGAAGACGTCTTTCATCACCCCACGAGGTTTGTACTGCTATAGTGTCATGCCGTTTGGGCTGAGAAACGCAGGGGCGACGTACCAAAGGCTTGCAACTCTCATGTTTAGGGAGCTGCTCGGGAAAACTATGGAGGTTTACATAGACGATATGGTGGTGAAAAGCCGAGATAAGCGAGGGCATATCGCAGACTTAAGAGAAGTCTTTGAGATCTTGAGGAAATACAAATTGAAACTCAACGCCTCGAAATGTGCGTTTGGGGTTGGTTCTGGAAAATTCCTGGGGCACTTGGTGACTATGAGGGGTATTGAGGCCAACCCAGATCAGATTGCGGCCTTACAGAAGTTGCAAAGTCCCAAAACCACGAAGGAGGTTCAAAGACTAACTGGGATGGCTGCAGCCCTCAACAGATTTATCAGCAGATCAAGCGACAAGTGTAGGCCCTTCTTTCAGTTGTTGAAAAAAAGGGAAGGATTTGAATGGGGAGCAGAATGTGAGCAAGCTTTCCAGAACCTGAAGAAGTATCTGGCTGAGCCACCACTTCTGTCAACCCCACAGCCGGGTGAGTCCTTGATTTTATACCTAGCCGTTTCTGAACATGCTGTTAATGCAGTCCTGTTAAGGGATTTGGGGGTTGAGCAAATCCCAATTTACTATGTTAGCAAGACATTACTAGACGCAGAAACGAGATATCTGCCCCTGGAAAAACTTGTCCTGGCACTTAGGACAACAACGAGAAAGCTGCCACACTACTTCCAAAGCCATAGGGTTGTAGTGTACACTGAGTTTCCATTGAAGTCACTGCTACGAAAGGCAGATTTTTCTGGAAGAATCTCGACATGGTCCGTCGAGTTGAGTCAGTATGATATTGAGTATCAACCACGAACAGCAATTAAAGGCCAGGTGCTGGCTGATTTTGTGGCGGAGTTTTCTCCGGCAGTGGCTCCTCTGCCTCCTACGAAAAAAGGACAGGAGAATAGAACGTTGTCCACGAGGGACAAACTCTTAGCCGAACAGGATGGCACGGAATGGAATTTATTCGTCGATGGATCATCTTGTAATACTGGTTCAGGAATTGGTATTGTTCTTTTTCCTCCTGGAGGAATTATGATAGAATTGTCTGTTCGGCTGGGATTCAGCGCGTCGAATAACGTAGCGGAGTACGAGGCACTCCTAGCTGGGTTGCGAAGTGCGAAGACTCTGAAGGCAAAAAGAGTTAGGGTGCATTGTGACTCGCAGCTTGTGGTAAACCAGCTGTCCGGCGAGTATCAGGCCCGGAATGAAAAGATGGCGGCATACGTGGAAGCTGCCAAAGATTTGCTTGACACCTTCGAGAGGGTCCACATTGAACAGATAAGCTCCGGACAAAATGCACATGCAGATTCTTTGGCATGGCTGGCTGCAGCAGTCCCAACTGAACTCAAGCGAAGAGTTGCAGTCGAGTATCTGAATGAGCCGAGCATTGGTAGAAGTGTGGAGTTAGTTTTGGAAGTGACCCAAGGTCCAAGTTGGATGGACCCAATCGTGGAGTTTTTACGAGATGAAATACTCCCCGCTGACAAGAAGGAAGCACATAAGGTCAAAGTCAAGTCTGCACGTTTTTGGCTTTCCCCAGAAGAGAAGCTTTACAGAAAGTCCTTCACAGGCCCATATTTGTTGTGTGTGCACCCCGAGATGGTTCAAAAATTTCTTCATGAAATACATGAGGGAACATGTGGGAGTCATGCTGGGGGAAGATCCATTGCCCACCGAGCAATTACCCAAGGTTATTGGTGGCCTCATATGCAGGAAGATGCAAAGATGTACGTTAAAATTTGTGAGAAATGTCAGAAATTCTCACCAATGATTCGAACACCTGCGGAGGATTTGGTGCCTTTGACAACCCCTTGGCCGTTTGCTCAATGGGGAATGGACATCGTGGGTCCATTGCACAAAGCAACTGGGAACCGAAAATTCCTTTTAGTTGCAACAGACTACTTCACCAAGTGGATAGAGGCTGAACCGCTGGCCAAAATCACTGAGCCCATGGTTGAGAAATTCGTGTGGAAGAGTATTATTACTCGATTTGGGGTCCCCTATTCTTTGATCACAGATAACGGGTCCCAATTTCAAAAGAAATTCAAGGCGTTTTGTGCCCAGTATGGAATTCGAAATTACTATTCCACTCCAGCCTACCCTCAGAGTAACGGGCAGGCAGAAGCGTCTAACAAAACCATTCTTGATGGGATCAAGAAGAGGTTGGATAAGGCAAAGGGGAAATGGCCTGATGAATTGCCCCTTGTTTTATGGGCTCATAGGACAACACCTAGGAGGTCTACGGGAGAGACCCCCTATTCGTTGGCATACGGTACAGAGGCAGTTATACCTCTAGAAGTTGGACTTCCAACCAACAGAACTGTGTTGGTTGAAAGTGGGGGCAATGACAGGGCCCTAGAAATTGAGCTTGACCTCGCCGAGGAGAGGAGAGAAAGGGCCCTGGTCCATTTGGCCTCGTACCAGGAACAGCTGATGAAGAGCTACAATAAGCATGTGCACCCACGAGAATTTGGTGTTGGGGACCTTGTACTACGAAAGGTGCTCGGCAACACAAAGGTAGCCAACGAAGGCAAGCTAGGGGCCAATTGGGAAGGCCCGTATCGGGTGACAGAGATTGTGGGCATTGGGGCCTACAGATTGGTTGATCTGGACGGCGTCCCAATTCCGAGGCCATGGAATGCAAGTAATCTTAGAAAATTCTTCGTTTAAAGGAATTTGTTTTTGTTGCACTACGTGATTGTGTGGGAATTACGAAAGAAATTCTCTTGTGTTTTTTATGTTTTAGTTGTAAGGGGTACGAATAACGCCCCCTTAAGTTCAGTCTATGAATAAAGACACCCTTTTCTTCAGCTTTTTGATTTGATTTTTCAATATGAATACTGATTTTCCTTTTCATTATTCATATTGGGGAGCATGGGATTGGCACGAATGCCATACATGAATATACCTGTGCTTGGAAGCTTAAAAATCGCGCACGAATAAACGGTAAAGTATGAGAAACTTTTAAACAAATGTACCCCAAGTATGAGAACACTTGGGATCCATACAAAACAAATACAGCTGTTCGGGTACAATCATTCGAGTAAATGATTGTGCTAAAGAATATAAGAAAGGTTTGGTATGAGACACCTATAAGTACGAAATACTTATATCTAAGTACGAATATACTTAAGTCTGAGGCTTGCATACGAAAACATGCAATTAATCGAGTACGAAATACTTGATCCTGTTAGGCATATCGCGACATGCCAAATACTGAATAAAATCTAAGTATGAGAAACTTACCACAGGTATGAAATACTTGGAGGATGCAATACGTGGTTGTACTTAACAGTATGGGATACTTTAAAAAATTCAAAAAACTTATTGCGCGGTATGAGACAGCTTAAGTACGAAGTAACATTCAGGCTTGCATATGAAATACATGCATAAAGCTAAAACGATCGCGATAGTCAAAACATGAGAAGGTACGAGATACCAAGACTACGGCCACGAAGTGCCGAACAAACGTTGAAGCAAAGTTATGCCCCGAAGGGCCAGTTACTTGTATCAACAAAAACAAAAAGAAATATTAAAGTCATATGCCTCACAGGGCTGGAATAAGCTACGGTCTCGCAGGACCTGCATCGTTGTTCAGAGGAATTGGTCTCACCTTAGTCCAGGTTTTGGATCTCGGGAAGCACATCTGCTGTGACCTCCACAGTTGCATTGCCTCCTTCCTCAACAGCAGGTTCATCAGCAGCTATTTGGGCTGGTAGCTGTTCGGCCAATGCACCCTGCGGCTCCAATCGAGTTTCTTCATCAGCTTCAGCAAACTCGTCGATTTGCTGACCTACATCGTCATTAGGGGCATCACCCTGATCCTCGGCTGCTGCTGCACGGCCGCTGGGGAGATCATTCTCAACCCATAGTGGAGAGTCGTCCGAAATGCCAGCCTTGGTCAGACAGGCCTTCCAGCTTGCTGCCCAGATCTGGTCTTGGATGCCCGGCATCTGCTCAACGTAGCTCGCAGTAGTAGCGTCAAACCCCTTTTCATACCCAGCATCGAAGGCTGCTTTTTTGGTATCATCGATCTCAGCCAAGGCTTGCTTGAGGTTATCCTCAGCAGTCTCTAGGCTGCCCTTGGCCTCTGCATAATCTGCTTTGGCATTGTCTCTCTCTCGCTCGAGCCTAGTGACTGTTCGGAGCAGCCTTGTGTTATCATTAAGCAGCTTGACTCTTTCAGCCTCAGCAGCTTGGAACTTCTGCCCCAGAGTCAGCATCTTTTGAATACACTGTCCAAACACCAGATGTTTGTTAGGAAAAGTTCTAATGTACCAATTTAAGTCTTTTGCTGTGAAGGACATTTTGCGTACCTTAATCCCACTGACGAGACCAGTGGACACCAGCCTATCTGCTGGCGAGGTGGCTTCTTTTTGCATGTCCACAGGCAGAGATAGTGCCTGTGCCAGAGCCAGTGCCGTCTCTGAGGAGCTGGCACTATCCCCGACGTGAACGGGGCGATCGCCTCTGATAAGCGCGGGAGCCCACGTTTGGGGAAGCACTAGGAGAGGAGGCGATTGGGGCTGGCTGACATTTGCTTCAGCTGGCACATCGGATGAGGACGGGTCCTCAGTCCTTTGGCGTTTGTCTCGCCGAGCATCCTCAGCCTCCAGAGAACTGTCCCGTTCGTGTGAAGATGCCCCCCCTCTAGTACGACGGGAGCGTGGGGGGGGAGCACCAGTGGACGCCACTCTGCCAGCGGCACCACGTCCCCTCGTTGAGACGGACAGGAGGGAGCTGAGGTTGAGGGGTTCGCGAGCCATCGTACCTGATTCAGGGGGAGAAGGCGAATAGCCCGAAGAAGACGACTGGCTCGTAGCGTCGAAGGCGACGGGTTGTTCGGCTACCTGCACGGTTGTACTCTGCCTTCGTCTGGACCTCCTGAGCACCACCCGGGTTGTGGGAACGCCCTCAGGAATGACAACTTCACCAGCTTGCCCGGCAAGGGTGACTTCTGCCTGCAGTCCTGAGCTCTGCGTTTGAGGTGGAGCTGAGGTTGAGGCGACACTGGTGCTCGGATGGGCAAGTCTCCTGTCAATCACCCCTCTGTACGCGGGAGTGTATCCTAAAAGCACCTCCGCGTTTCGACCCCTACCTGCTGTTCGGGTACCGGGCTCCCCTGTGTAGTTCAGGATCCGATTAATATCCTCTGTTCGGATATGACTCGGAACTCGTCTGGGGCGTCTATTGGCGTTGTCAGCTGCAAAAGTTAAGTATGGAGATGAAATATATGAGTAAGGAGAAGCTACGAGACAGCAGCAAATAAAGTACTACGAAAACAGAATTGAGAGCATACGTGGGTAGCCCCATATGTGCGGGCAATAGAGCCCTATCACTTGGCCATCTTCCCCTACTGGTTCGAATGCTCCCGTAACGTAGAGGAAATCAATCTCGTGGTCACGAGCGGAGTCAGGCAGATTTAGCACGAGCCGTTTGTCTGCCCTCCTGACCTTGAAGTAAAAGGTGTTGTATTCGGGGTTTAGCACGATGCTATACCACCACTGGATGTCCCAAATCCCCAATTGGGTTCCTAAGATTCTATTCAAAGCTATAATCCCCATCACTAGCCTGAAAACATTTGTTGAAACTTGCATGGGGGTAAGGCGGTACCAATTCAAGACTTGACGAAGCAGTGGGTGGAGGGGAAAACGGACTCCACCCTCGACGATTGCTACAATGGGAATGCACATCCTGTCCCATGAGCCGCCGTCTCTGTCTGCCCCCAGAGGAGCGAGCTCGAGCCCTACGTTATCAGGGATGGCATATTCTGTCCTAAAAGCCGCCATGGCTGTAGGATTCTCGCAAAGTTTTCTAAACTTGCCCGGTTTGGGAGCGTCATTATCTCCAGTAGCCATGGTTGCTTAGAAAAGTTTTGCGAAACTAAACGAAACCCTAGCGGGAGGAAGATTTTTGAGGACAGGGATCCTCAAAAATGAAACAGGAAGGTAAGAACGAGAATCTTACAGAGGTGTTTGCAGCGGTCGCCTGAGAAGAAATCGAGTTCGCAGACGGCGGCAATGGCGTTTCGAGTCGCTGAGGTTGAAGAAGACGAGAAGAGAAATTGAAACTGTGAACCCAAAATGAAACCTTTTCAGGGGTTTAAGGGCTGGAACGGAGACGAAACGTCTCTCTCCACGCCGTTGCGAGTTAAAGTAACGGAAAGCAGAGATCACGCTAACGACGTTTGAAAAAACGTCAGTTCAAAATTAAATACAAAGCGTACGAGATACGCCACGTGGATTTATTGCCCCGAGATGGTATAATGACGAAGCCGCCAAGGATTTCAAAGGGTATCAGATGTGATGACTGCCCGGGGCTGGACGAATATGGTCCCGAACTGTTGTTTCTGAAAAGCCCCACCCATTGCCCCCGAACAGTGGCAAACGGATGGGGCTGGGGAGCAATTGTAGGGAGGTATTCCCGAACAGATAAGATTAGTCGCCGAACACGTGATGTGTTAGGGACACGCGGCAGTGCGATGAACGGAGATATGGACCAATGACATGTGAAGCCATTGGTCCAGACAGTCTGTTCGGCTGCTAAGGTCAAAAGACATGTGATGTCATTTGACCAGATGTAACAACGTGGACCAGTTGCATGTGAAGTCATTGGTCCAGGAGGACTGTTCGGCAAAGAGGAAGCCGAACAGTGGAAAACGTTGCCCTAAGTCGTGACGTGGCAAGAATGTTCCAGAATGGTAGTATTCCATAAAAGGATAGGATCCCGGGTAAATAGGATCGAGGCAAGAGACCCAACGTGGGTGGGGTGTTCGGTTAATTATGGAAAAGAGTCCCATAATAGTTAAGCTATTATACAGATAAGGGAACGAGAATCCATGAGATACTAGGTTTCCTATACGAGATAAGGAATCCTAGGGCAACAGGGATGCTTGGGCGGCAAGCATCCACGAATCTATAAATATGAGGTAAACCTGGAGGTAAAAGGTACGCAATATTTGGCCATCTCTTATTGCTTTCCTACTGATAATTAGGGTTTAGACCAGTGCGTGATACTAACTTAAGCATCGGAGGGCCTTTGCCACGAGAGGCAAAGGTGCGCTCACCCCTTGTCTGTTTTGCAGATTAGGGTTCCGGCGAAGAACTAGGGTTCCGGTGTAGAGGCACGTGTAGCCGTTGCAAATTGGTGTTATTCAGAACACTAATTGTTTTCATCCCCCTACATAAATTCCTATTCTTCCTTGGTAATCGAATCCGTTGCTTTCCCGTAAGTCTGTGGTATCGTGTTTTTATTTCTATTTCAATTGTTGGAAGCATGTTTAGATCTAGGAATAAATTATTGCTGCGTTTAATAAAGTCATGAGTGAGTGATTTTGTAGAGTGCGGTCGTGGGGCGAAGGCGTCTCGTGACTAATTTAATTAATGTTTTCACCTCGGGTTCGAATAAATTTAATCTTTAAGCAATTTTAGAAGACGAAAACTCTTCTAACAAACAAAACCCAGGCATCGCCAGAATTCGAATGCGCACGGAAACTGGCGACAGGTGGTGTGCATTCGTTAGGGATCCTTTTTCCTATTCTAAAATCAACAAAGTGAATAATTGTGGCCCGAGTGAACATTGGTTAGGCTAGTTGCGGACGCTGGGTTCCCACGGCCGTACTCTCCCTTTTAAATCCTTATTTAATCAATTCAGTTTGGTAATTTAGTTAGTAAATCAACCTCATTGAACAAAGGGTGGCTACCTAAGAGCCAAGTTAAACTAGAATTCAACACTTGTGAATAAGCACTGTCCGTCCGTCTCTGTGGTTCGACTCCGGTACTTCCGGATATTGTGCTACACCGGTCGAGAGTCCTACGCTTGGGACGCGTCTTTATTTTAATTCACCCGGTCGGTCAAGCACTGTCCCGTCCTCGTGTTCCTTGGTTTTGTGGGCCAAATTCTTGGCCCATTCTGTATCTGGTCTCTCGTACTTGTCCTTATGGTGTTTCCTTGACCTCCCTTCCTCTGGGGTGGAGCTCCGACTCCTGCTTCTTCCTCTTCGCGAAGTAGCCCTTCGCCTGATTGGACTTTGGTCTGGACTTTCGCTCTTCCTTTTTCATGAAAAAGCTCTCCTCCGTCGTGGAGTAGAACTCCTGCTTCTGCTTCTGCTTCTTCTTCTTCTTGAAGGAGCCTTCTCATAGTCCACCATGGCATACCTGTCTCCCTTTGACTTCCTTGGTGAGAGTCCAGAATCCTCAGGATGTTCTCAAATCCGTTCTATCTCGCAAATTTCGTGCTCTCGTTTCTTGATTAATTGAGTGCACTCCTCGATTTCCTTGCTCTTTTTATCGAGGATATCTTCGCTATTATGTATACTCCTTGAGTATGCAACCGATTCTCTTCTTTTGTGGGACCTGCTCCTTCTCATGGAGCCTATGGCCGTCTTGCCTTCTCTGTCTCTGGGGTTATCTGGAAATATCAGAGGGTCATCTTTGCTTGTTGTTTTCCTACTATGTTTACCAGTGGGCTTTTTCGGAGCACCTGGCGGGGATTTGTCTCCTTCCCCACCTAGCTAGTCTTTTGGATTAAACGGCGTGATTGGATTTTCTTCCATCATGGTAATGTTTCAGGGAATTCCTTCGTTTCCCACAGACGGCGCCAATTGTAGGGGGATGAAAACAATTGGTGCTTAGAACAACACTAGATTGCAACGGCTATTCGTGCCTCTTCACCGGAACCCTAGTTCGTCGTCGAAACCTAAATCTGCAAGATAGACAAGGGGTGAACGCACCTTTGCTTCCCGTAGCAAAAGCCCTCCGATGCCAAAGTTAGTATCACAAACTGAACCCAAAAACTCTAATTATCAGTAGGAAAACAATATGAATGCAACGTATTGCGTACCTTTTACCTCTAGGTTTGCCTTGTATTTATAGACATACGTATGCTTGCTGCCCAAGCATCCCTCTCGCACTAGGATTCCTATCTCGTATAGGAACCCAGGATATCTTGGACTCTCGTTCCCTTATCAGTTCATTACCTCAGTCCTTTTAGGACTCTTTTCCATAACTGGCCGAACATCCCATTCACATTGGGTCTCTTACCTAGATCCTACATACTCGGGATCTTATTCTATACAGGATAGCACCGCTCTAGAACTTTCTAGAACATTCCTAGCTTCTTATCATGCAAAGCTGCCTCCTTAATAGTTTTATTCCCTGTTCGGCCATCTCATTGCCGAACAGTCCATCTGGACCTGTGACTTCACATGTCACTGGTCTTAATCATATATCTCGACCAATGACCTCTCATGTCTTTCATCTTTATATGCCGAGCAGACTGTCTGAACCAGTGACTTCGCACGTCATTGGTTCACATCGCCCTTCACTACCCTACCCGGCGGTATGACCTGTAGTATTTACCATGTACTCCTTTATACCATTTGTTCGGCTGCTAACTGTACCTGTTCGGGAACACCTCCCTACAGCGTGCACTGGTAAACTGCCAAGTGGCAGTCGTCGATCGTTGACTTAGTTACCACTGGTGCACACAGGTATAATTTTGGTATACGCTGGTCAAAGCCAGTCAAATGTCACTATTCAAGCACGTGCACAAGATTTTTGCAGCCACCCTAGTACGATGAATAGTCTCCTGATGATTGCAAACAGGTCGGGTTACTCCCCTCTCTCTCCTACACCTTCCATCAAGCTAAGTCCCATGCATTAACTCTCTCTCAAGGCTAACCAGCCCTTAACTTCAGCTGGTTACACTCCCTCACCAGCCCTTTTTGGCTATAAATACCCTCCTTTCATTTATATGCAAGGGGTTACTCACATCAATGCCTCTAAGCCTCTTTCTTTCTCTTCTTCCTTGGTTTCTTGCTCTTTCTTCTTTCATTGTTTGAAAGAGTGAATAAGAAACTTTCTCCATACTCTCCATACACTATTATACCCATCATCCATCCCTCATTGAAGTTTAAACTCATCATTAACCTCAAAAACCAAAGATATACCACCTTTTGTAACCTTATGTTCTGACCCCTGAGGGGGGCTGGCAGGGTCAAGGCTGGTAATCAATACCGATCCTAGCCCTAAAGCTAGCAAGGTTTCAAGGATCGTGTGTGGTGATCAATGGCCCACGCCAGTAGAAATAAGCCATACGCCAGTTATGGTAATATGTGCAAAACTGGTGTGGGGATCATTGATCTTCTATTTTATGCTTTTCTTTTCATATTGACACCTTACTGCATGCTAATAACCAGTTTACAGCTTTCTCTGTTTTGAGACTGCATATATTTTTTTGTTATTCCTGCTTTAGAAGGCTTCTAAATCCTTCTGGTCATGCGCCAAAGCCCAGATAATGTAAAGCCAAGCACTGGACAAGGGATATAACTGGCGTACAACGTCTTACCACTGGCGTACGTCATATCCAGCCCAATGACAGGCCCTTGCATGATATTTAGGTCTTAGCCTCTTTTTATTTCCCCACATTGTTTATGGGGTGTCCTGTCTATTTTGTTTCCTTAGATTCATTTATGCCGTCTGTAACTGAATATATGTTGTATATATAAACTGCGTGGTTTGTCCTGGGTGTGCACTGGTCCTTTCCAGAGCCCAGAGGATTGAGAATAGGAGCTGTGAAAGTAGACTTACCGGCGCACGCCAGTTCTGTATTGGAGTACGCAGGTCATCTCTGTATGCAGTGGTCTGGCCAGTGCATACAGGATTTCTTCTGCGTGTGTCATTCCAGATTAGTGTGTCCCAATTTGTCTAAAGTGCTCTTAGGTGCTTGTTCTCGATCTATATTCATTGCTTCAATCAATCATCTACACCATTTTATCACATAAATTAATACAACTTGTTACAGTTTCAATCCCTTTTAACTATTACCCCGCCCTAATTGGCTAAAAAGCGATAAATGAGAGAAAAATGTAAACATTTTACAAAATGCCTGAGTAGAGATCGATTTTCGGATTGGGTGAGAGGGGTGCCATAAAACCCTTCCCCTCTCGTAACCTAGCTCCCAAACCTCAGATATCAAAGGTGACGCGGTCCAGTTTGAAAGCCTTTTTCAAATAAAAAATGTAGCAAATGTTTCAAATTCAGTTCCTTGAATATTTCACCGTTAAAACCCGAGTGACGACTCTGAATTATAAGCGTTTCACCGCGCTTTACCAAAAAAAGGGCCGCACCCAATTTTTCATAAAATTTCAAGGGCGCGTGCCCATAGTGGCGACTCTGCTGGGGATCCCGTTGCATTGATTAATATTTGGAAATTAATACATAAAAAAACAGACTTTCAAAAGTCTGTCAAAACAGTACGCTCCGCGCTGCTGAAGAACAGAATGGTAATGTAACAGGATCTCCACATCCGACCAATTCGAACTGGGGCTTTTACTATTATTCATTTGTGTAGTTTTCTCTAAGTATCAATTAATAAAAGTGAGCCAAACCTGAAAAGGCATGTTTTTCAAAACATTACGTTTCTCTCTCACTCTATCATTCTTTGGCGTTTTTCATTTGCATCGATGTTGGCTAGCCCCGTTGAGGTGTTTTGGGTAACCGGCACAGTTTTCTGGAGCCTGGGGTCCTCGAACGCCCAACAACCTTGGACGATGATGAGTCGTACTACCGTTCGACTGTTGTCTTGCTAAACGCGTTGCAATGGGCGGTATATCGCGGCTTTAGTCAGAGGAACCCCTTTAAACCAAAATCGGCCTCTACATGCGTACAAAGCACTAAAACCTTCCAACCTAGGATAGGAACCCGCAGGGTAGGACTTCTTGCATCTAACCCCATATACTGTCTATGTGTTACTGTCTTCCCTATCGCATGCCTGTACATACATTCATACCGTTTTGCGTAGGAGTATGCTACGGCGGCTTTTAGGTTGTATCTTGTCGAGTCTGTCTTATGCCTATTAGGACGTTGCCTTGAACTGATGACAAGTCGTGCATCTTGATGATGCACGCTATCAAAATTTCAAAGTCCTTGAATCAATGAGACTTTGGGAAATCAATGTCTTTGTCTAAACACCCGATCGAGGTTTCAAACAGAAAAACTAGGAACAATGGAGAAAATGTCGTGATACTTATACCACCAAGGTTAAAAGTGATAATCAATTACCCCGCTCAGGCTCTGGCACATTACTGCTTACGCCACATCGGTTATGGTATTACGTCATCTACACCCAGTTGTTCCAAATTCCAACATTGAAACTTTGAGACGGGAATAGCCAAGTCTTAGGCTGTTTTAGCATCTCTTAATGAATAGTCAATTCAATCAAGGATACATCGTCGAAAAGAAAATCTGAGGAGTTTGGGCAACGTTTGAATGTCATGAGGCGGACTCTCTCTAGTTGTAGAGCCTAGGAGGACACTGATGACGTTGACATGAGCATTTTTCCATACTTTCAAGTTCAAATAAATTGCTGCAGGCTATCACTGAGCTCTTATACTTTGTTGTCTAGCCATTGCATCATCAGGGGAAGCTCCGAAATCAAGAGCCAAACCTATTTGGGAATGTTCGCTGGGTCCGTCTGAGGATTTGGTTGGGGGTTTGCTTTTCAGTTAGTCACAACAGAAGCTCTGACCTGTACTCTGTCAAGGGAAGATTCACCATCGACTACTCTGCACGAATCACCTCCCTCCACTCCATGTCCACCTGCATCACCAAAGTTAGTCAAAACAAAAGTTCTAGACACAGCTGATGTCCCACCTCAGAAACTCACTACCATTTTGGCGGATCTCCAACACAATCTGGCTATCATGCAGTAAAGGGTTGACCAAGCCGATACCTTCATGGCCACTCTGCACGCTTTAATTGAAGAACGACTCCTGGCAAGAGGGTGAGGCGGTGAAAGGCACAAGCGCGAGCTCGCGATTGAAGAAGTTCCTCTAATAAAAAATCCTGCCCCACATCCAGAAATGGCTGCACTAATTGCCATGATGGCAAAGCTCAAAGATTTAGTTTCCAAGTCCAAAAAGATTGGTGCTGGAGGATTGGACATGGACCGGCTCTGCCCATTTCCAAATGCTAGGCTACCCGAAAGGTTCAAGATGCCGGATTTTGCAAAGTTCGATAGGACGGGTGATCCGAAAACTCATCTGTTGGCTTATCATGGCGCGATGAAATTGCATGGGGTTGAGGAGGATGGAATGGCTCAACTGTTCCCATAAACACTCTCTGGCCCAGCCTTCCAATGGTTCTTGTCTCTTGATATCTCCAAAAGAAGGACATGGGAGGATATTGGCACAGCCTTCAACGCTCAGTATAGCTACAATGCTCAACTCAAGATGACTACTCGAGAGTTAGAATTGACTAAAATGCACGCAAAAGAGTCTTTTGCAGATTTTATCAAGAGATGGAAGGGTAAAACAGCTCTAATGACTGATCGCCCAAGTGAGAAGTACTAGATCTGCATCATATCTCGTAATCTGCAGCTTGATTTTGCCAAGAATCTTGTGCTGGTACAATGAGCCAATTTCGAAACCTTCTCTGAGTCCGGTCTTACTATTGAAGAAGCTTTCCAAACCGGTGTCCTGCCAAGAACTGAATCTTCTTCCTCTACCTCGGCTTCAAAGTCCAAGCCTCGCGTTTACATCGGGAATAGCACTGCTCTATTTGGCGGTAACAACTACGCTAATGCAACCTCTGCTAGCAACAAAGCCAACACTCAAAGTTCCAACCACATCGCAGACATTAACCAAGTGCAAACCCGTCAGAAACCCTAAAACCGGAATCAACCATGAAATTTTGCCAACTTCGAGGCACCACTTTCCTCGATATTGGAGAAATTAGTCAAGACCGGCCATCTCAAGCCCTTGACTCCAACTCCACTTCCTCAAAACCCACCTCCCAGCCATAGCCTGAATGCTTTCTATGCCTATCATTATATGCCCGGCCATCACACCGACTCTTGCTATGTCTTCGTCATGCGATTCAAAATTTGGTAGATAATGGCACCCTTCCAACCCCACCTTCCAAGCCCAATGTCATTTCTAATTCCTTACCAAAACACAACAACCAAGTTAACCAGATAACCCTCACCTCTACTATAAACAACCCTAGCTCCACCATATTCAACCCCACAGACTATATCATCCCAGAAAATCACCCTAAACCGATTGTAGCCATCCCGATAGATTTCAGTGTTAACATGCTGGCAGTTGGTTGGAATATAGAAGACAAGATAGAGGAATGGGAAGAACTAGCTAGAGATTGGAACGAGTGCTACTTTATGGGTTTCCCTCTAGTTTTGATAGTCGATCAAGCATGGTTGAATCATTGGGAAGGTGAATGGAATGCAACACAAGCAAATCCCTTGGATGGTCTATCACTGTTCGTGCTCTTCCACCAGCCTAAGCTGGCCACGCCTAGAGAGGAGGTCAAGGAATATTTTTGGGACCCAGAGCCTGATGCAGCACAGTTAGCTAGGAATCAAAATTTCAACATGGAGTGAGTCGGCACCGATAATGACATAGACGAGCGGTACCTGAGCTATTACATAGACATAGTGTCGCCAGCTTGGGGTTGTACTGCCACTGATAGATTCAATCTCAGACGCCATTCATCTATGTAGTTACCATGGATGTGATCCAACTGTCAACATTGTGCCTTTGGAACTGCCGCACCCGTCAGTGGCTCCTAGTGATGACTGTTCAATCATGGTCTTAGATGCACCACCTGATGACCTGTGGGAGGTGGACAAGATCGTCGATCTTAGCAAAAATCCACTACGTGCTGATCTTTGGGATGTCGATAAAGTTTTTGATATAAACATGGGCAATGCGGTCTGGACCGTCAACTCTACTCTTGTGGATGGAGGTTTCTGGGATGTGCCATTTGTTACCAATCCGGGGACACCTTTTGAAGAAGCTACCATGCAAGACCCTGCTTTTTGGGAGGGGATATTAATGGAGGATATGGAATGGGATTTAGCTCCGGGTTAGGAATCGTCAACAACAATTGCATCAACGGACAAAGGAAAGCGCAAAATGGAAGAGGTGCCGGTTAATTTCTGGGACTCCATTGATACATCTTCTTGATGGGATATTGCTAGCGTGATGAGAAGTGGCTGAGTTTTTCAGCCTTTCAACCTTCAGGCTGGAAGCTCATCTAATCCTCCAGCTCAAAAACCCACTGCTCCACCGGTTCAAAGGATCGCTCCTATAGTTCCAAGTGGTATCCCAAAAGATGATGTTATCCAGAAACAACTTGAGAGGATCCCTGCTACTGTTTCTATTTGAGGGTTGATATCGTCATCAAAGGAGCATCGCGAGAAGTTGTCTACAGCTCTAGCCTGTCTCAAGGTACCGACCGACATTACCCCCGAGGCTATGATTGCCCTAATACTGCCTCTTCTCTCCAAGCACTCTGTTACTTTCACCGAGAGGGATCTACCTATTGAAGGAACCGTTCATAATTGCCCGTTGCACATTACCGTCAAATGTAAGGGACATTGGGTGCCGACCGTACTCATTGACAATGGCTTTGCAATTAATGCTTGTCCAATGAGGGTTGCTTACCATCTCAGGCTTACCAAGAACGATCTTACGCCTTCTAACTTGGCGGTCAAGGCATATGACAACACACGCTGCGTGGTGGAAGGAACTGAAGGCTTTGAAATGGATGTAGAGTTTCACGTGGTCGACATCCCCGCCACCTTTAACCTACTGCTAGCAGATCGTGGCTTCATAGGTCGGACATCATGGCTGTATCACGACTTTGCATCAGAAAGTCATGTTGGGATGTCCTACAGGGACTTTGACCATTTGTGGAGACTCTGGAATCCGCCCGCTCAAGGACGATGGGACACCTGTTTTGGGTATAATGCACGGAGAAGAAGACTCAGACTTTGGGGGATTTTATTTTGACACATCAGGCTCAGTCCTTACCATTGCCATGGATGACGATTTTACTATAAGTTCGGCTGCTCTAAACATGATGAGAAAAATCTCATTCACGCCTAGCTTAGGACTTCAGATCAACAAGCAAGGGATCGCCGAATTCCTTGTCTTTCCTTTTACCGATGGCCACCTTGGTTTGGGATACTTTCCCACTGTCAAAAAGGCCAAACTGAGGAAAGGTGTGGGAAGGCCTCGAATCCTTTATGGTAATCCTGATAGCTACTTTGTCCACGAGGGAGGAGGCACTGCTTACTTGGGATAGATCGAACTGTTTTAGGATCCGAAGACTTGCACTTGGCTACTAGGTTTTGAAATCTTTGCTGCTAACACCTGGTTTGACGGTAAGGAGAAAATGGCTAAAGAGGAGCTTGTCAAAAAAGAATTCAAGAAGCAACTAGCCAAGATCAAGGAAAAGGCTAGCTAGTTGAAGACTTTTGATCAGAGGAGCTTGGAGATGTTGTTCTCCCAAGTGGGTTTGGTTAGCAAGAATGAAAAGGTTGAAGTGCTGATACTTGGGCCTGACTCTCCAGACATTCTCGAAGATCACATGATAAACACCCAAGATTGTCCAATCGTGGTGTTTATAGTCCTTGTGTTAGTAGCATTTTTATGTTCTTTTTGTCATTTCTATTCAATGTTGCGCGTGAGGTGGTTTGTTTAGTATTTCAGGTAAAAATGTTGTTAAAAAGACGTATTATGATGGCAAGCCAATCCCCAAGTGAGTGCAAGTTTTCACGCCCGGTGGAACTTGTACCAAAGCGACCCAAGAGCGAAGGCGTGTGGTGTCAGGTGAGCTAAGAGGCTGTCGGTTGCCAAGCCAAGGCCACGACCTGAGATGCAGGGGATAAGCAAGCGGTATCGATACGGGTAAAACAGCCGTATCGATACCATAAGGAAACAGAGAGTTTGGTTTTCTTCCGTAGAGATGTTGTATCGATACGGGCAAAATGGATGTATCGATACGGGTGGTTTTCTGCAGATTTTTCTGCTTTTTGGACTTGCTACTTTTGGGTTAGTTACTACTTTTGGGATATTTCCGGATTTTTTAGATGAGAGAGGAGGTCACCTTGTATAAATACCTCCCCTCCCTCTTTCTTCTATATCTATCTTTTTGTTGTCTTTCACTTTAAGTCTTTCAAGAACTCCATTAAAGCTCCAAGCTTTCTAAGTTATTTCCTTTAAGAACTCAAGTAAGTAAGTTTCGTTTATTGTTTTTCTGTTTATTAATGTTGTAGCCGTGGAATAGATCCTTTATAAAATCAAGTTTGTTTTCATTTTTATCGGTTAAAATTCATGTCTCGTTTTTATGCTTTTGTTTAT
>BPLS01000228.1:0-23626 GCA_019656275.1 Rhododendron kiyosumense | reverse complement strand
TATTGTAGTGTCATATTCCTTTTAGATTAACCACATAGTAAAATTCAACACATCGAACCACATAAAAGAGTGTCATTTCCATAATCAAAAAGTTAACCGATTAGGTGAATAGCAATTAGTGTATAACAGACCTCCATAAGCTCGACCACAGATGATAAAAATTCTTATTTGACAGCCATGGTGGAGCCACTGTTCCATGTTGCAAACCAAACCTAGTTTCAACACCGGACAAATTAATTTTTAGCATTTCGACTCGAATCCCCGCAGAATACCATGAAATTCAACACTTAATGTACTCTTTCCAATTATGAACCACAAGTTCGGCACCTGCTCCCTAGTTTCAGCATCTCAAAGATTCATTTTTCCAGCAAAAATCACATTCCTAACGACTGTAGACATAGGTTCAAACCTTGTTAATCCACTCCAACTAGATAATCAGTTAACATACATCAATTTCACCAAATAAAGTTTAGTTTAAGCATCTAAGAAATCTATTCCCAGCACCAAAAACCTGTGTTTGAGTTCTTAAAAATAAACATGTTTTTCTTTATTCAAATTGTAGAGACCAGTAAAATTTTTTTAAATTATTGAAATGTCTATTAATTGGCAAAAAAAAAGAAAAGGTTTATTTAGTGATTATTTGAATTAAGGATTGAAATGAGGGAATTGAATCTTGAGGGAGTGGGTGTGTGATTAAAAGATATAGGAGTATATATATGGTGGGTGTGTGTGTAGGAGATTATATATCTCCTCTCCTTTCTCTCTCTACCGTCCCTCTCTCCCTCACTCCACCGAAAAATCCCTCTCTCTCCTCCTCTCACCCAAAAACTCCTCCAAGACCTCAAGAACCTTGAAGATCAACCACCCTTCGGCCCTCCAATCGCGTTCTCGAGCTCAAAATTTCGTGGGTCAAGCTTGGAGAGAAGTTCTTGGTTAATTTTGGAGCTTTGGAGGTCTCGGGCTCGCTTGGGCTTCGATCAATCGCTTGGGCTTCGTTCAAACCACTTAAGGTAGGGATTTCTTACTCCCTCTATGTGTTTATGGGTTGATTATGTGCCTTGATCGTGCTGTGGTTCGTTGTTGTTGTTGGGATTTCGTTGTTGAAAAGCTGAAAATCTGCAGGAAAGTTCCGTGGGATTGATACCCTCAAAAGGGGTATCGATACCCCTCTCTTCTCTGGACCCGATTCTGGCCAGGTATTGATACCGCCGTCTGGGGTATCAATACCTCCTTTTTGTTCCGGACAGATTTGGTTCCTTTGTTCATTTTCGTGCTCGTTTGAACCTCGAACACTTCAAATATCTTTTGAATAGCTCCAAATCACTTCCAAACTCGATTGTTTGTACCTCGAAAGAATCATTGACCAATCGAGCTCTTTAGGCTCTTGTCGTAGCTTATAAAGTGTAATATTAAACGATTAGGATAATCGTACATTATTTACGCTTTTAGTTTATTGAAGTGGATGTTGTGGCATGTCTCATTGATTGATATAGACTTGTTAAGTGCTATAGCATGACGTAGTGATTGGTGGATTGACGGACGTACCGTGGAGTTGTTATTGAATATCGTCGGTTATAAAGTATATCGTAGGGCGCATGGTTGGTCGATAGGGGTTTGCCTAGTGGTCCGGAAGAAAATAGGTTAACTCGTATCTCCGTGTTTCACTTTGATTGATTATCCTAAGTTCATTTAGTATTCGTTCTATAGATTCTTGTTTAGAACCTAGCGGGTGGCATGTCGGGGAGTTGTTGTGGGATTGGGATGAGACGTAGGGCGTCGTGACAGACTTTAAGGGATAATGTGAACCTAAGGTATTTAATAATGTACAAAAGGATATGTTGTGAGTGTGTAATACCTTGAGTGATGATGAATGATAGACTATGACCTCGGAAAACGTGTGAACTTATGAGTTTGTGTGCATTGTTCTAATGATATAAGAACGAATGTGACTTGGAAAGTGACGTCTGCTTATATACATGGTTTGATAATGCTTTTATGTTTACTTGAATTGTAAATTTTGAATTGAGGGTCCTGCAACGCAAGGTGTGGTAATGCGGAGACTCTAGAGGGCCCGCAACGCAAGGTGTGGTAATGCGGAAACCCAGGTGAAGAGAATTCAACGTGACGCAAGGGGTGGTAACAGTTGAATGTCTCGCTTGATGAACAGAATTATGGTTGACTATGGAAGTTTATGTTGACGTTTGGATTGTTTGTTAACTAAGATTGTGGCTGCTGAAAAAGTGAATGAAAGGTTGATTCTATTGAGATTTTATTAAAGAAAGTAATTTATTTGAAAAGAGGATTTTTATTGAAAATCCTCCGGTATTCTTGAGTGAATCAACGGATCCGGTATTTGGACACAAATCAACGGATTTCGGCATTCAAACTTGAATCAACGGAGTTTGACCCGAAGTGGTCTTGAGTTTTCCCAAAAATTGTTTTGGAAATCAAAAATTGAAGTTTTATGGAAAAAGGGTTTGATGACGAACAAGATGAAAACAAGAAAGATTGTGGTATCATACGAGAAACGATGAGATGATTGAGGATTGATTATTGATTGATGTAAACTGATGCGAGTTTATTAAAGTTGCTAGTTTGATGTGAGAATAGCAAGGAATATTTATAAGAAGTCTAGAATGTTGTAGTCGTGGTCCGATTGTTCTTGGTGGTTAATCATTGTTTCTCGTAATCACTTATTGACACTCATTCAGTCTCGGTTCATATGTCATCGCATGTTCATATAGCTTGAGTATAGAGATTTCTACTGGGCTAGTGTAGCTCAACAAAATCCTTCTTTTCAGGTCTAAATGCCGGGCAGTAGATTGCATGCAATGCAGTGATTCGACATGAAGATTTTTTTTGGAAGCTAATTTGACTAGTTACTTTCTCATCTATGTAATAGACTTACTTTCGGTTAGAAACGACTTTGTAACCTATTCACTTTTGAGTTATCTTTTGACTTAAGTTTGTACTTTTCTAAACACTTGTGCTTGTATTTAAGTTAATTTGGGCCGTGGTGCCAAGGTTATAATTCTTTAAACTTGGGAATTTGGTTTGTAAGTTGAACAGGTGGGAAATCATTTTGGGTATTATTTACCTTATACGAGAATCTTTTATCGAAATGCGATATTAAATTATGTTGAAAATCGAGGGCGTGACAAATTGGTATCAGAGCATTAGGTTTAGAATACCTTAAGACCGTGGGGAGGCTTTTAGTCTCATGGGTTCAAAAAAAAATTTGTTGTTGCATTGGTTTTCAAAACTATACGTGGGCTTGCATGAATGAGTCGGTAAATCATTGAGGTATCGCATTTTGTATTATGGTAGAGTGACATTAAGTTGTTGGCCTGCATTGGGAATTTGGAGGCTTGGACCTCATTATAGTGATTGTGATTGTGTCTATGTTGACGTGTGAAGCAAAACATAAGATGGCATGTGATAAAAGGGATGAGATGTTGGTATGACTTATGAGATGATTGTTTGATGTGTTTTTAATTGAATTACGCGGATTATGTGTTAAGTTTCGAAATGTGTTAAGTTAAGCTTGTGTGCGATAAATGGTATAAGGTGAGTAATATATGCATTGGGAATTGAATTAGTGTATGTCTTGAATGTGTTTAGAAAGATAAAGACCTGTTGTGGCAATAATTATGGTTGGTTGTTGTAATGGTAGTTATTGAGACAGATATTGTAAGCATAGGTAGGGCAAGTCGAGCCTACAAAGGAGATATAAGTATCTAAAATTGAGATAGAAAAAAAATGAAGGTTATAGGTAGGGTGTCTAGAAACGGTATGTGTCTTCTGGACACCCAGGCGACTACCGATGAGATCCAGTTGGAAGAGGTGCTTGATCACCGCTCCTTCTAGATGGAAGTCTCGGAGAGTCAATTGGACTCTAGGATTATGTGTAGGGGTTAGATCTTTAGGCTTGAGATAGATGGTTGTATGTGGGAATTTCGTAGGAAAAGAGAGGTATTATGGTATTGTGAGTGTCAGTATGATAGGATGGTAGAAAATAGTGAGTGCATTGTTTGGTAAAAAAAAAAAAAAAGGGGGACTTGAGGTGAACTAGATTGATGTGACATATGTCGAGTGATTAATGTAAGTGTGTGGTAAGAAAATTGTTTGAAGTGAGGACGATATAGATGAGGACAGTTGTGATTGATAGCTAAGTGAAGTGTGGTAGGTGTCCTGGGTTGAAATGGTAGGAACTTTGAAAGCGATAGGCATGTGGAGAAACAGTACGTCGTGAGTTGAAGAGGGCTTGAGTGCAGAGATTGTGTTTGGTATTTGGGTATTTAGACTAGACTGAAGACAATGGGGAATATATTGGAGTATGTCGTTGGGATGATAGGTTTATTTAAGAGGAATTAAGGGATAAGGGTGATAGTGAGAATAGTGATGGTGGTGGTAATGGAAATTGTCATTCTTGAGGTCGAGTGCAAGTGTGGTGAATGTCTTGAGGAATATTGATGTCGATAAGATTACTTGGTAGGGAAAAAGAAGTTTGTGAGTTATGAAGCTTGTGGTGAGCAGAACCGTTAGAAGTTAGTGGCACGGGTGAAACTGATTTCTAAGTGATGAGATATTATTGGGATGTAATATTGTCGAATCAGAGAGATGAATGATACCGAGGGTACGTATGTTATGTTTGCAATAGCGTGTAAGATTGTAAGTATATTGAGTACTTAGCTTGACTAGAATTACTAAATAAGAGTTTCGCAATCGTTGGGCGATCAGAAAATGTGAAAAAGTGTTATGAGATTGAAATGAGAGTGATTACGATTGGGCTTTCTAGAGCCATGAATTATGAAATGAAAGATACTCTATGGGTCCATGAGATACTGAGTGAGTGTTAATGCATATATGTGTTCGGTGTCGTGTAAGTCATAAATTTGTACGATTGATTTATTGAGGTATTTTGCATATGGAATGTGCTGCTGTTTAGTTTAAATTTTACTTGTTTGACATGTTGGGTAGTCATTGTACATGAAACTTGCTCTTTGAGTGCAGTACTACGTGGATATTGATGTGATATGTGGGTATTTGTCCCTAGTTGAATCGGTAATAAAAAAGAAAAGAAGAGAGAAACGTATCGGAGTTGATTGGCTTGAATTCCTTACTTATACATAATACTATTCAATGATTGAAATCTCTAGTCTCAGCTCCTTGCTTTGTTGTATCCTGTGATTTGATGATAATTTCGCATGTCTTTCAATTCTTAGACTATGACTTTATTGAAATTACGGCTGGCTTGGTTGATTCTTTTAAGGATGCTGATTAGGCGAGACTAGTTAGGATGTTGTAAGCACATGCCGAATGTGAATTGAGTTCTTTCCTTGGGAGTTAGGTGAGTATGTTGCGACATGGGGAGTAGTAAATTTTTGTTTAAAGAGTTGATATGGTGGTACTTATTCAAAACTCAAGTCTTTTAAAAATGAGCGGTGCTTTCTGAAAATTGATTATTTGTATAGTTCATTTTGAAAATGGAAATGGTATAGACATGGAGTCAGCTACTTTATAGTGAAGTCAACCCCATCGCTAGTTCTTTACTATGTTATCTAGTATCTAGATTTGTCGTATTCTAGAATTTATTACCATATGAGGCATTTATGAGTGATTATTGAAAATACCTTTCAAAAACAGACATTCCCTTGCAAATTTTTATGAAATTTCATCACGGATGGATTGATTTCAAGGACTTTTGAACTATTCAAACTTGAACTTTCAACATGGCAAAAATTGGGTGTATTGAAATTGTTTTCCATATAAAAGTATGTGAAGGATCTTATAAATCTTGAGATAGAGGAATTAATTTTAGAACTCGTTGATTATGTATTGCTTAGTAAGGTTATTAAGTTATGATGTTATGAAATTCTGCTATGTGATGTGACATAGTATTTGGAGCCAGACATGGTCAGTAGAAAATAATATAAATGGATGCGGATTATGGAACCGAAATTGGTTGGTAATGTAATTACGGTTCATGTGGATATAATACCTTGTGATTTGATATGTATCTCGTACCATTGCAGCTTGGTGATTGTTTCGATGTGAAGTTGTGCTAGTCAACTAGGATATCATAGTGTTTTCTTGCGTTTCGGACACAAAAACAGTTGGATACGAAGCATAGTGTATTGGACACGGACTTTTGAGCTGAAAAATCATTGGCGATGTGACCTCGGGTATTTGCTTAAATTTCGGGGACGAAATTTCTTTAAGGAGGGTAGGGTGTAGAGACCCGTAAAATTTTTTTTAATTATTGAAATGTCTATTAATTGGCAAAAAAAAAGAAAAGGTTTATTTAGTGATTATTTGAATTAAGGATTGAAATGAGGGAATTGAATCTTGAGGGAGTGGGTGTGTGATTAAAAGATATAGGAGTATATATATGGTGGGTGTGTGTGTAGGAGATTATATATCTCCTCTCCTTTCTCTCTCTACCGTCCCTCTCTCCCTCACTCCACCGAAAAATCCCTCTTTCTCCTCCTCTCACCCAAAAACTCCTCCAAGACCTCAAGAACCTTGAAGATCAACCACCCTTCGGCCCTCCAATCGCGTTCTCGAGCTCAAAATTTCGTGGGTCAAGCTTGGAGAGAAGTTCTTGGTTAATTTTGGAGCTTTGGAGGTCTCGGGCTCGCTTGGGCTTCGATCAATCGCTTGGGCTTCGTTCAAACCACTTAAGGTAGGGATTTCTTACTCCCTCTATGTGTTTATGGGTTGATTATGTGCCTTGATCGTGCTGTGGTTCGTTGTTGTTGTTGGGATTTCGTTGTTGAAAAGCTGAAAATCTGCAGGAAAGTTCCGTGGGATTGATACCCTCAAAAGGGGTATCGATACCCCTCTCTTCTCTGGACCCGATTCTGGCCAGGTATTGATACCGCCGTCTGGGGTATCAATACCCCCTTTTTGTTCCGGACAGATTTGGTTCCTTTGTTCATTTTCGTGCTCGTTTGAACCTCGAACACTTCAAATATCTTTTGAATAGCTCCAAATCACTTCCAAACTCGATTGTTTGTACCTCGAAAGAATCATTGACCAATCGAGCTCTTTAGGCTCTTGTCGTAGCTTATAAAGTGTAATATTAAACGATTAGGATAATCGTACATTATTTACGCTTTTAGTTTATTGAAGTGGATGTTGTGGCATGTCTCATTGATTGATATAGACTTGTTAAGTGCTATAGCATGACGTAGTGATTGGTGGATTGACGGACGTACCGTGGAGTTGTTATTGAATATCGTCGGTTATAAAGTATATCGTAGGGCGCATGGTTGGTCGATAGGGGTTTGCCTAGTGGTCCGGAAGAAAATAGGTTAACTCGTATCTCCGTGTTTCACTTTGATTGATTATCCTAAGTTCATTTAGTATTCGTTCTATAGATTCTTGTTTAGAACCTAGCGGGTGGCATGTCGGGGAGTTGTTGTGGGATTGGGATGAGACGTAGGGCGTCGTGACAGACTTTAAGGGATAATGTGAACCTAAGGTATTTAATAATGTACAAAAGGATATGTTGTGAGTGTGTAATACCTTGAGTGATGATGAATGATAGACTATGACCTCGGAAAACGTGTGAACTTATGAGTTTGTGTGCATTGTTCTAATGATATAAGAACGAATGTGACTTGGAAAGTGACGTCTGCTTATATACATGGTTTGATAATGCTTTTATGTTTACTTGAATTGTAAATTTTGAATTGAGGGTCCTGCAACGCAAGGTGTGGTAATGCGGAGACTCTAGAGGGCCCGCAACGCAAGGTGTGGTAATGCGGAAACCCAGGTGAAGAGAATTCAACGTGACGCAAGGGGTGGTAACAGTTGAATGTCTCGCTTGATGAACAGAATTATGGTTGACTATGGAAGTTTATGTTGACGTTTGGATTGTTTGTTAACTAAGATTGTGGCTGCTGAAAAAGTGAATGAAAGGTTGATTCTATTGAGATTTTATTAAAGAAAGTAATTTATTTGAAAAGAGGATTTTTATTGAAAATCCTCCGGTATTCTTGAGTGAATCAACGGATCCGGTATTTGGACACAAATCAACGGATTTCGGCATTCAAACTTGAATCAACGGAGTTTGACCCGAAGTGGTCTTGAGTTTTCCCAAAAATTGTTTTGGAAATCAAAAATTGAAGTTTTATGGAAAAAGGGTTTGATGACGAACAAGATGAAAACAAGAAAGATTGTGGTATCATACGAGAAACGATGAGATGATTGAGGATTGATTATTGATTGATGTAAACTGATGCGAGTTTATTAAAGTTGCTAGTTTGATGTGAGAATAGCAAGGAATATTTATAAGAAGTCTAGAATGTTGTAGTCGTGGTCCGATTGTTCTTGGTGGTTAATCATTGTTTCTCGTAATCACTTATTGACACTCATTCAGTCTCGGTTCATATGTCATCGCATGTTCATATAGCTTGAGTATAGAGATTTCTACTGGGCTAGTGTAGCTCAACAAAATCCTTCTTTTCAGGTCTAAATGCCGGGCAGTAGATTGCATGCAATGCAGTGATTCGACATGAAGATTTTTTTTGGAAGCTAATTTGACTAGTTACTTTCTCATCTATGTAATAGACTTACTTTCGGTTAGAAACGACTTTGTAACCTATTCACTTTTGAGTTATCTTTTGACTTAAGTTTGTACTTTTCTAAACACTTGTGCTTGTATTTAAGTTAATTTGGGCCGTGGTGCCAAGGTTATAATTCTTTAAACTTGGGAATTTGGTTTGTAAGTTGAACAGGTGGGAAATCATTTTGGGTATTATTTACCTTATACGAGAATCTTTTATCGAAATGCGATATTAAATTATGTTGAAAATCGAGGGCGTGACACAAATCCTACATAAACCCTACAGTTAATTAGAGAGAGATGTAAACAAATCACAACACACCCAAATTAAGAAGAAGACAATTAGAGTATTTACCACAAACCTAATTCCTTTCCTTCTTCCTTTTTTTCCCTTTTCTCCTCTTCTCCGTTTGCCTTTTCCTCTTCTGCGTTTCTGTTTCTATTTCCCTTTTGCTTTGTTTCTTTTCATTCGATATGTATCACATACACACACATGCACAACAAATGCTTTCCACGTGCACACACAACACATGCCATCTTTTTTTTTACAACTTAAACCCAATAATTCTAGGAAATCACATTGAGGGTCCACGTAAAAATAGACTCACTTTTCCATTTTTTTTTACTTGTTTTTTTTAAAAGAACCGGGTCTCACAAATGCGTTGGGAATATGAATCAAGAAATCGAAGAAGCATGGATACCTGATCAGGACGCAGCTCGTCCAAGTACAACCGGTAGGCGTTCAAGTCACCTTTCCTCTTCTTTACTCCTCGATACTCCTTTGACCAACGAAGGGCTCAAGGAAGTATCACGTCGTTAGGGTACGACGTTGTGGGAGGGTACATGTCTAGTATCTCGTATGTCCAAAGCTGCAAATCAAAGCATCAAGAGTTAGCGTGAGATAATACAAATGCATGAATGGAAAACTAATTAATATTGAAAGCAGAGTTTCGAAGCATACCTTCCAGACCTACCAATAGCCGCCGAGGCTCTTCCCCGCTCCTCGGGAAAGAGACCCCATGAACGCATAGCACATCTCCAAGGCCGCGCCGCCCTAGTCAAAGCGGGCTATCTCCCCGATGTGTCGCAAGGCCGGCAGAAAGGACAAGTGAACTCAGTTGCGCCTATTGGGAAACGACGCACCGAGCATGTACAAAAGAAAGCACCGTGCCAACTGCTCCTCCTGGACTTTCCCCTCCGAAGGTTCCGTCCAAAACTCCAAAAGTTGGGAGTATTGAGCATCCTCGTTCTCCGTCCTCAGCACGTACCCCAAAATAAGCCATTGGAACTCCGTGTCCCTCCCTAGCTATCATAGCATCGTAGGGAATGAGGGCACCTCCGACCCTCAGCCTGGTGATCGCCGTGGAGTCCAAAGGCATCACCTTCATCTCACCGAAAGAGAAGTATAACAAGTTCGTCGTGTCCCACCACCTCTCGGTAAGAGCCCTTACCACCTGGCGATCGTTACTCGCCCTAGTCAGTATCCTCACAAACTCCCCAAAACCTGCCTCCCTCACCATCTCCCTCGAGACCTCCGGAAGCCTTTCCCAAAACTTTGGCACGTTGGTCGCACCGCCATAGCACGAGATTCCCACCACCTGTTGCAATAAATGTCAAGATCTAATAAATAGGCATAATGTTCAAAGCAAGGAATGGAGAAGCATTGTACATTGTGTTGAAATGCAAGTATAAAGATATACCTCGACTCGTCGCAATGACAATTGTCGCTGAGGATCTCACAGAACCAAGGACTTGTCGTAAGCAGTCCTCTCGGGCTGGTAGGCGTCCAAAAGTGAAGGCACCACCACGTGTCGAAAGGGCACGTAGGTCACCTCACTGTGAGCACTCAGGCTTCCAAGGGCCATCACTGCCTCAGCATGAGCCTTTTGGCTTCAGAGAGCCATCATCGCCTCGTCCACCACGGTCCTTCGTGGAACCAACACCTCCTCCTCATCCGCCTGTGTCTCCTCCTCAACCTGCGGCTCCATAGTACCCCCAGTCTCGAGCTTGGCCCGGAGCTCCCTCTCCCAAGCCTCAAGCAAGGCCGCCGCCAACCCGGGCACTCCCTGTAGGGTTTCAACTAAGTCCTCCAAGGATGCCGTCTCTAAATAGTCGCCCATTCTAATAGGTCGTGACGACTCGGCGCCCTCATCACTACCTACGGACATCGCCGGTGCCTGCTCCTCTTCTACCGCTCTTCATCAACAACGGGGCCTTCCCCAAATCAATCCGAGACACCCTTGGGGGAGAGGTCTCCATCTCCCTTTCTCCCTCATCGTCCAGACCACCACCATGGGTTTCCATACCCCTTTCCTCCGAACTACTAACCATCCCTGATTGGCCCGTAGCCTCATACTCACCCCTTGGCTCCATTGCACTCGAGCCTTCCGCGCCTTGGCCATCGCCGGCCACCTCTCCCCTGCTACCACTGCCGCTGCCCACCACGGCCGCCGAGGCCATGGCCTTCTCGGCCATAACTGCCGAAACTGAAACTCCTGTGGTCTCCGAAACAGCCTAGATTGCTGTATCACCCCCGGAGGGATTGGGGACGATGTAGCCTCAACCCTTGGTGGTTGATCACCACCGGGCACGTCAATATCACTCATGATCGCAGAGAGAGAGAGATAGAGAGAGAGCAGAGAGAGAAATGAGAGAAAGAATGTCAAGAGAAAGAGAGAGTGTCGAGAGAGAGAGCAGAGAGATGAGAGAGAGCGAGATAGGGAAATTCGAACGGTGGGGCGTACTATGTATGCCTCACCCGTATATACCCCCTTTGAACCGGTTCACCTGGAATTAAACCTGGATCGGGTTTGAAACCGATACCGCCGCACGGCGTTTTGACTAGAGCGCACGGTATATTGAACCAGTATGCAGAATTCTTGGGTCCTGACCCCTGTTCAAGGCTTATTTGGGTCACCCAAATTCACTTTTGGGCCCCATGCCTATTTAATGGGCCATCTTTCAAGAAACAAACTAGATTTGGTATGCCGTGTGCCATTCGATAGTCCCGCGCGGCTTTATTTTTGTTTCCATAGTTCAAATTCTGAATGATTTCTTAAGCATTCGAGAATCATGGCGATTGGTTTATTTGCGTTCTGTGCAAAAACAGTAAAAGAAAGTAGAAGGACATAGACGAGAAAATGGGACTTTTCATTTCATAAAACTTGGTTAACCCCTGGAATTTTCATTACATCCAAAAAATAAAAAGAAAGAGAAAGGATAAAAAAAAAAAAAAAAAACTCCTACTGCCCCTTTTTCTTTTCTTCTTCTTCATTTTCAGTCGCTCCCCTCATCGGACGTGGCATTTGCTCCATCCAAATGGTTGTCGGACCCGTTCAGATTCCCCTCAGAATCCTCTGCGGTATCGTCAGACCCGAACTCGAGAGTGTATTCAGGGTGATGCTTGTCGTCCTACTGGTCGAAAGCAAAGTCCTGAAGATTGGAGACCGCACGGCGAAGAGTGCGAATGGTAGAAATCAACCTCGCAATCTGCCGATTGAATTCTCCGATCTCGTCACGGTAAAAGGCCATTTCAGCCTCAAGAGAGATTACTCGTGCCACAAGGTTGTTGTTCGCCATTCCTGTTGTCAAAGGTTTTGAGTATAACCTGTTATTGAAGAGTGGGGAAGGATGTGAAGAGGTTGTAGAGAATTTTTGATGGTGGTGCATGGCATGAGGCACCACCATCCTTATAAAGAGGCCCTGGCCGTCGAAAGGACACGCATGTATTAATGGGCACCCTTAAACCAGCTGACTGTTCTCAGAAATTGAAGAGTTGCATGGGAAGATGAAATACCGCCCGGTACCCTACTCAACCGCACGGCATTATGGTCTCACAAGATTAAATCCCTTTTCTCAAAAATTGTTCAACCCAGCCGCCAACATCCTCCACGGGACTTAAATATTCCAGCCACCTTGCAGTAAAATCCGTTAGAATGTTGTGCTTCAGTCAAAGGATTAATTTTTGTCCCCCGTGACTCCCCAAACTTTTTTGTCCTCCGGGACTCGTCAAATTTTCGTCCTCTGGGACTCTTCAAACTTTTTCGTCCTCCGCAACTCGTCAAATTTTCGTCCTTCGCGACTTGCCAAACTTTTTCATCCTCCGGGACTCGTCAAACTTTTTCGTCCTCCGGGACTCGTCGAATTTCGCCTTTCAAAGGTTTGCCTCAAATTTCACTTCGAATTTTAGTCCTTCGAGGACTCGTTTTAGTCCCCTGAGGACTCGTCTCAACTTTAGTCTCCCGAGGACTCGTGTTTAGTCCCCTAAGGACTCGTCTCAATTTTGGTCCCCTAAGCTCGTTTTACATATTTTGCAATATACAGCACTACAGGAGCTCAATCTTCTCAAGTTCATTGCATGATTTCACAATTTGTCCCCTGGGACTCATTTCGCTTGCATTGTCCCGATTGAACTACGTTTGTCTGATCCCTGCACACAGGGTACGTAGACAGCTCCACGAGCGTGACCACCATCGTCATTTGCTTGCATTTGAGTTTCACACATTTTTGTCTCCGTTCAAAGACCTTAGAGCAACAGATTGGGATGCCCATTCTTCAAATGTTACTCGTACCAATCAGTGGTATCCGAGTTCTATTAAAGAGTGACTACTGTAGACACCCAATCTAGACCCCAAAGGTTCTTTGAATGTCCCGATGATGAAATAAAGGAAACAATACCTTCGAGAGCTTAGATGAAAGACTCTCTCAACCCAGAAGCCCAAGAGCCTAAAAATAAGCCCAAGGGCCCAGAACTGGACTCTTAGTACCGCACGGTATATCTCTACACCGCGTGGCATACTGAGTTTCATTACACCGTACGAGGTCATGAGATCAACCGCGCGGCATTTTGAATAAAGTTCTGGCTGGCTCAACAAGCTGTCGGCCATGCCCACTTGAGCCATAGCTACAAGTTGGCTTAGCTGAAAAAACACTTTTAGCCCGCCCAGAAAATACCGTCCCCATTTGAATTCAAAATCATTGACTCTTGCCTATAAATACACCCCTCCACTCAAGAGAAAGGGCCCTAAATTTTCTTTCTCTCTCATCATGCTTTCATACCCATTCCTTACTTCTAAGTCTTGAGAAAGTTGCTCTAAAACATTCTCTAGGCACTTTCTTTCTCAAAATGCCCCATTTTTCTCCTCACCATTAAAGTAAGCCTTTAACTCACTTTGAGATCTTACCTACCAAAACACCCAACAACCATTCATACCCACACTCATCTTTTCTCAACCGATCTTGTCCACACTCATCCATCATCATCCGTTGTCATTCAAGCTCGAGACCAAAGGTAAAAACCAAGTTTCCATGGGATAGGCCCTGTCCTTACCCCTGAGGGAACTTTTCTGTAGTTAGGCTTGACCCCTTTTGGTTAAATACTGACTTAAAAGCCATTTTCAAAAACAAAAACAGCCACTGTGCTGGACGTACCATGCCGTACAGCATTATAATGCGTCGCACGGCGTAGTATGTTCAAACGCACAACCTTTTATTAATCTCTGTTTATTTAAGTTAGACTGTCCGGATCATGGCTATCTATCATCAGGCTTGCTTATATTGCTGAAATATTGTCATCAATAACTTCAGAACAAGACCATATCTACAAGCCATGTTTTATTTCTTAAACAAGGCCTTTAATTTCACTTTCTTAAATGATCAAACACATCAAAACTTGTTTCTCGTTCATGGCTTGAAGAAAGGTGTGTCATTTTGAAGAAAGATAGTAGGTGGGTATTTTTGGATATCTCTAAAAGTTACGCACGGGATATCTAGAACACCGAACGCTGCTATGGGTACTGATCATGAATAGTCCGATAACAGAATAGGTAGGCCGCACGGCATATCACAAGACCGTGCGCGGTATTGTGATAAGCCGTGCGATCATGGTTCTGATCTGGACAGTCCGCTGTTTGGTTATTTCATTTCTTAATGTCATACTCTTATCATTCCTATACAGATAGCACCAAGCGCACGCCAACGTGATATATTCTCCCATGTCCCTTCCCCTTTTGCTTGTTTATTAAAGAGTTTTATTCTCCGAAAGGTATACGAAAATTTTCTCCTTTCAAAATGCCTAGTAGAGACCGGTTTTGCCGGGCTAAAGGGGTGCTTTTTGACAAAATCTTCCCCGTTTGTAATGTGGCTCCCGAACCCAAAGTCTGAACGTTTTCACTAGACCAAATGCCTTTTTCAAATGAGTTCTCGGGTTCTTGGATCATCCATCTCAAAAAAAAAATTCCGGTGGCGACTCTTTGAGAGCGTGCCGGGCATGGGAACCCATAGGCATTTTTTTGGGAGAAGTCTTAGAATTTTCTCCATTTTCCAGTTTTGCAATTATTCTGTTTTTTACGATTTTGGTAATTTTTGATATTAATTGATTCGGCTTCCATTTTGGGCGAATCAATTCGGGTTAGGATTTTTTTCACCCATTTAATAAGTTGTAAACCTTCGGGATAAGACAGTTTTTTATTATTATTGAATAAAAAGAGTCTTAGAGAGCATTTCTCTAATTCTATCCCATTTGTGTAAATCATTGTTACACAATTATTCCCTAGTTCATATGCTTCCCTGCATCAAAAGGTTGCCTTACTTGTCTAGCAAAAAAATAAAATTTGTTGCAACCAATGCTACAGAAAAATTAACACGGGCATGTTGATATAGTGAACTTCAATTATTCTTTAATTACATAAGTGTAACTTGCTTTGTTAAGAAAAAAGAAAAAAGAATGTAGCAACAGGTTTAACGGCTGTGTCGTAAGACGTGTAATATTTGTGTGTGATCTAAATAGATGGGTCATTTTGGTGGTAAATACAAAGTGAGAAACTACATAGGTCTAAGTCAGAAAACATGACAAACAATAAGAGTGATGATATTTTCCAAAACAATGTAGGTATCTGACAGAACCAAAATTGTTCACAAGAAAACGTAGGAGTGAGGAAAATTAGAGTGCAACATTGGCAATCAAACTGCAAGTGTTTACAACATGCATTTTGAGTTTTGTCTCTTCCAATTCCTACTGTTAAGACTGCTTATTACATTGTGAAGGAAAGAAGCCCCTTTAGTGATGGAAAAGGCATTTTTGGTGCTTTTAGTATTTTTAGCCAAAAAGGAAAACCACCCCTTAGTCGACGTGCACGTAAATTGATTTGAGAATTGAATTATGAGAAAAACACCATTTTCCAACACGTACGTAGACAACTACCACCACAACAATGAAACAATTTAAATCCCAAACTCGAAGAAGTTGACTGCAACATCCGTAGAGTGTTGCTGGAGAATCCAATTAATTATAAGAGAGGTAGAAGAGAAAATACAACAACAATACCCAAATTTAAGCACCCAAGATAGGAAAATAATGAGCAACATCATCGTGGATTGCATGCCATGACCTCTACATACAAAGTATAGACTTGTTCATTAATTGGTGCCGCCATTCGCCCCTATTTGATAGCAGAAATGCTCAAAGCTGCCATGGGGACAAATGTGAAGTAATGATCGGATCTGGGATGAAATTTACGTCAAAAATCTTCGTTACCTTAATTTCCATCCAAGAGATGGTTTTATGCTTGCATTGTAAAATATGTATCGGAAATTGCCTCATCATGAAGACCACCATTCACGCTCTGGACTTGTTGATCGATAAATGTTCAGATATATAGCATCCATTATATCCTTTCATCACCATCATCATCCTCTTCTTCATAATCCTCAAGTGATCTGGCCCACCGAAGACTGCAAAATCCATTCCATTGGACCTTTAAAAATAGAAAGTGCCATGCTGCTATAACATTCTATTACTACGTACGGAGTATATACAAACATACATGCACTATACCTAAATAAGTCTAGCAATAAGAAAAGAGATTATTTCGCTATAAGGTCTAGGAATAGTATATATAATCGAATGATTTTCTTCTTTTGTTTTAATTTTATTGCCATTGGAAAGATGTTAATTTGATTGATTCACGTGCGCCTGCCAATTCAATGCAGAATTGAAGCCATTTTTTCATAGAATAATAGATGCCGCACTTGTCCCTTGACTAAATTCCTATTCTTAGAGAAAAAGAAATTTCGCTACTGTCTTTATCCCTCTAGCCGGAGTTATTGTATGTTAATTTCCAAGCTTAGTGCAAGATGGAGATAGACTTATTTTAACAATGGGTGAATGATGAATCAATTATCAAAGTGGACAACTGAATTTCAAACCCCTTTCTTTTGTTTTCTTTTTAACGGACATCTCGGAGAGAATTCGATCTATCTTTAGCGTTATCTCTATGTTTTGTTAGCGTATTTAGTTATCTCTACGTTTCATTAGTGTGTTCAAAATCAATATAAATATTTTTTCGTGTATTCTGTATATCTCAAATTCCATTATATAAAGAGAAAAAAAATAGAATGGATGCCGATTAGATTAATAGAATATATTAGATGTATGAATGATGATGTTTGGAGTACTTGTACCATTCCTAAACTTACCCTTGCTCGGCAATTACGCGTTGGACTGCCAAAGGGAGTGACTCCAATGCAAGACAATCTCGAATTTGCACTTCTTTCAAAAACGACCCTTGGAAAGTGTAACCTTGGGGGCAGAAACTCGTCAGGAGTTGCAAATCCAAGAGCTCGAGGGAAGTTAGTTGAGGAAAGACAATTGGATATGTTCTGATCCCGTCATCTACTTCTTCCTTCCAGTCAATAATTGCTTCCATCGCTTCGCATTCTGCTATATCTAGTTGTTTTAGGTTCACAAGAAGTCTGGCTACGAAAGGCGAGACCAGAACTCTCAAACTATTGCAAGAATACACATCTAGGGATTTCAAATTCTAAAAGCCTTGAGATATTGTTGGTGGATAATTCGCCCAAACATGCCTCAACTTTGGTAGTTCGGAAATTCTCAAAAAACCTAAGCAAGGGAATGGTATGGCTATATTCCCATTGCCTTCCCCACCAATATTTAGTTCGCCCAAGTCAAATGCTACTTCCACTGAATCGCACGAGAATACCTCAAGTCGTTCTAGCTTTTCCATGCATTCGATCAAATTGGATGGAAAAAGAATATTCGACAACTTCTCACAACAAAAAACTTCAATCTCCCTTGGTTTTGCTTGAAAATCCCCAAGCCATATTTCTCTCAGGTCTTCTGAGGTCGCCTGAATTTAACAAGAAATAAGAGGCAGGATTGACAAGAGAGAAAGCTGAGAGAGAATAAAGAAATCAAGCTAGAGAGTTGTATTGTATCTCCAACAAAGTGGTGGGAGAATCATCAGAGGCAATTGAAGGACTTTTCTTCAATTCTGCCTTTTGGACTTCTTCTTGTGACTTTTTGGGGCGGGGCCGCCTTGGTTTTTGTCTTTTTGGTTGCCTTTGTTGGGAGTGATTCACTTTGGTTGGCAGCTGCTTTTGATTCAACCTAAATGAAAATCCAAAGTTTAGAAAAGATACAAATGTGAGTATTCAGGCCTTAATGCAAAAGGGATTCAGGCCTCGATACAAAGCATATCCTGGCCTTAATATAGAGACACCTTGGTAGAAGGGTTAACCTGTTCGGGAGAGCTAGTTTTGGTGCTGCTTCGAGTCATACCAGCAATTGCAGCAGTCTTCTCCTACAAGTGTAAACGTTTAGGCCTGAATTGTAGCGGTGAATAAGAAAAGGAAGTGCTAATCAAAACATATTGCTGGTTGTTTTTTATCTGCTCGCTTCTTGAGCCTTTCCTTCTTTGAAGTTTCTTCTGGTTCAAGCTTGGTTACTTCTTGTGTACCTGAAATGGAGATTGCAAGAATAAATATGATGAAGGCCTGAATCTGGGCAGTATGTAAAGCAGAGAAATTGTTTCTTTGTACATACATTTCCTTTTCAAACTTGTGGATGGAGATGGGCCTTCGGAGCGAGAGGATTTCTTCTTAGACTTGGAGGCTTTGGCAACATCGATATCATCAACTATAAGAGCCCCGGGGGTAATCTTTGCTAAAACCGGACCTAGGTCTTTGGCGAAGTACGTGCCAACGTGCTCTGCCAACCACTTTCCAAATCTAAGGGATTTCTCTGGATGTTCGGGATAAGGCTTTAACTAGAAAGTAGCCTCATCTTTGGCAAGCTAGTTCCGAATGGATTCTAAGGCTTTATTTATCACAATGACCCTATCGATGAAGTCCTCATTGCAAGACAAGTATGGAGAAACGAGGATAAGTTGCATAAGGCCAAATTGACGGGCAAACTGTGTAGCATTGTAGTTTCTACACCACACCTATTATTGGCAGAAGACACCCATTCCATATAGCAGATCTCTCGAAATAAGAAAACTGGCCCAGACCTCTTTATGTTCATCAAAGTTTTCACCAGGTTCTGTGGCTGGGGCTTTTAGCCACAAAAGTACGGTACCCGTTTTGAATGGCATATCGCCCTTACCCAATGTGGTCAGTTCACAATAAAAGTAGTTGAAGCAGAAGTCAAAATCATGTTGTTGGAGTTCTTGGCCTACGTAATGACGGCCATAACATGCATGTGTGGAGACTTTGTTCATTTTTGGGGCCAATGTCAGGAAGTAGGACCAAAGCCAAAGTGTGACTATCCAAAGAGGGCCAGGAGCGAAAACGAATTTATTGGTCAATAAATCTTGCATGCCACGGTACAAATAAGCAAGGACTAGTGGGGCTAGGGCCAATTTCTGGCCCGAAGCCAAGGCCTTGGCAATGTCAATGAATTCCTTGGTAATCCTATTCGAGGATATGCAAAAAATGCATTTGTTCAACCAATAGATGAGGAGAGCCACATGCTTTTTCTTGGTAACTTCTTCCCCTTCCTTCACAGCAAAGCAGTTTAAGAAATTAGAATAAGCCAGTTGGGCCGATTCAAGGTATGTAAAAGATGGAGTTTTTTGTGAAAAGAAGCAATTAGCCCTAACCCCATGGGGGCGAAGGCCGGTGAGAAAGGAAACATCTTGTGTTGTGATACCCATCATGCCAACACGAAAATGGAAAGCATTAGAAGAGACAGACCAGAATTGAGCCGCGATCATGAACAGGGCTTTATCGATGTCGATGAGGTGATGGCAGAGCATGATGGCCTCGTAGATCCCAACTTTTTTCCACAGCCCCTCTTTCACGGCTGCTACTCGATTGACCCATTGAATGTACTGCTTGTCAGGCCTGTGCCAGAGCCGATTTGGGATATCCCTGGGATATGCAGTCCAATCGACAATAATAAAATCAAATGGTAAGACTTCTTCGGCAAGAGGGTAGAAGGGGTATAGTTGCTCTGGAAAATCACCATGGAAGGAAGGCCCAAGCCCCATCTTGACAGCGGGCAAGTGTGGTTGGGACCGATCAATCAGGATTTCGAGATTGATAGGGATATTCTCAGATCTGATGATGCATTTGATTTCAGTGGAGAAGGTGGTTTGGCTCTTGATTGGGTTTTTAGCCCTGAAGGATGACATTGTTTGAAGTTTTTGGGTTCAACAATGGTGGTCTATGGTTTTTCCAGCTCTGGACGAGAGAGAAAGATGGGAGGCGAAAAGTGAAGAAGGATAGAGAGTGGAGTCAGCTTTAAAAGGAGGCGGTGCTGGCATTGGGTCTTGAAAACCTTTTTTAAAAGGTTTGGGGATATGTACCGCCTCCTTTTTCCCCTCCCCACTTTTTGAATTTTTGTTTCCATCTTTGGGCTGTATGTACAACAAGAGGAATTTGGGGTTGGAAAAGGAATCTTTTGGAAGTTCTTAGAGTTCCAAGGGAAAAAGGAGACTTCCTTTAAGGATGAAAGCCCCACATGGAGATCTGGTTATGATTACAGTCGATTCAAAAAGGAGAAATATTAGGCCATGTTTGGGCTTGATAAAATATCGACTACATTAAGATCTGTTTGGATGCCAAAAATTGAACTTCTTCAAACGCCTTAATCTTAACATAATCAAGGCGTAGGGGAGGCAATGTTTATACCCGTTTTTGGCACCATGGATCGAGCTAGCCGTGATTGGCCATTTAATTAATTCTTTGATTAAATTGAGCCGAAGCTAGATAATTGATTGGCGATTAAGTATTGGGCCATGGGTTTTTTTGTTACATTTGGGCCCAAAAAGAACGCAGCCCATGGTTTAGCTCATGGTTTGGCCCACAAAGTGAAGTCCATGGTTTTAGGGAGTTGGTTATTTCTGGGAGTTGGTTTCTTCCAATTCAAAGGCCAATTGACCAAGTCAATTGGCTACATGTCAAGCTAGCACAAAAAGAGGAAATGGGGAGTTATTGCCACATCACCCATGATCTGTTAACTGCCAGAAACTGCCCATGGTCTTGCATGCATGAAAGAAGGAGCATCATGGGACACATTTCGGACTGTGGAGCAAAGCAGAATTCGGATTCAGGCTTGAATCAGCTTATTGCTGTGCCTATAAATACAAGTTCACAAGATAAAAAACGGGTCCAACACCAATCAAAGCCCAACGCTTATAAACACTTTCCTACTTTTAGCAAAGTAAACTATCGAATACCTAGTATTCATCGGCCCTCATGCCACCCCTTTTTTCCTTTTATTTTTACTCAAACTTTGTTATCCCGGTGTAATAAAGTTTACGTTTTACATTTTACGCATTTCCTATACGACTAAGAAATTCTAAATCCACAATCGTGTGGCAAACCACGAACCTCCTTGTGATCATTAACCTTGGGTCACACGCAATCTCTTATAAGTTAGAAGTCAAGATTCACAGCAATCTTCATCCAAAGTTAGGCGCTACAAGTCTTGGCACGCCCGCACTCAACCAATCAACGCCTGCAATTGCATCCACGCCTTGCTCGGCTTGCGCATGACAAAAACGAGAGTTTTCACACTGGCATGTTGATATAGTGACCTTCGACTATTCTTTAATTACATAAGTGTAGCTTGCTTTCTTAAGAGAAAAACGAAAATAGATAGCAACAGGCTTAACGACTGGGTCGTAAGATGTGTAAGGGTGGAACATTTGTGTGTGATCCAAATAGAGGGGTCGTTTTGGTGGTAAATACAAAGTGAGGAACTACGTAGGTCTAAGTCACAAAGCAATGAAACAGCTTAAATCCCAAACTCATAGAAGTTGATTGCAACATCCACAAAGTGTTACTGCAGAATCCAATTACAAAAGAGGTAGAAGAGAAAGGACAACAACTACTACCCAAATTTAAGCACCCAAGAAGGAAAATAATGAGCAACATCATCGCGGATTGCATGACCTCTACATACAAAGGTATAGCCTTGTTCATTAATTGGTGCCGCCAATCGCCCCTATTTCATAAAAGATATGCTCAAAGCTGCCACGGGGACAAATGTGAAGTAATGATCCGATTTGGGATGAAATTTACTTCAAAAATCTTCGTTACCTTAATTTTCATCCAAGAGATGGTTTTATGCTTGCATATATTGTTAAATATGCATCGGAAATTGCCTCATCAAGACCACCATTCATGCTCTGGACTAGTTGATCGATAGCATCTTCCAAAATGTTCAGATAGCATCCATTATATCCTTTCATCACCATCATCATCCTCTTGTTCATCCTCTTCTCCATCCTCTTGTTCACCATCCTCTTCTTCAAGTGATCTGGACCAAAGACGCAAAAATCCAATCCATTGGACCTTTCAAAATAGAAAGTGCCATGCTGCCTTATTCTATTACGGAGTATATACAAACATACATGCACTATACCTAATTAAAGTGGCTTGTTAGTGGCTCATCTTTTTTAATAAGAAAGAGATTTATTTCCCTATCAAGTCTAGCAATATATATATATATATATATGTATAATCGAATTCTTCTTATGCTTTAATTTTATTGCCATTGGAAAGACGTTATTTTGATTGATCCACGTGCACCATTTTGATTCAATGCAGAATTGAAGCCATTTTTTCATAGAATCATAGATGCCCGCACTTGTCCCTTGACTTAATTCCTATTCTAAGAGAACAAGAAATTTCGCTACTATCTTTATCCCTCTAGCTAGATTTATTGTACTCCCTCCTTCCTAATTTGTTTGTCCATTTTCACTATTTGTGACCTCCTACAAAATTGTCTATATGTTTTGGTATATAATGTTTTGTATATGCAATATGGATCTTGTTTAGATCTCGATTAAGTCTATAATACGATTTTTTTGAAATTATATAAAACATTATGGATTGTGAGATATAGATAATTTTTTGAATGACACATATGTCGAAATTAGATAAATAAATTGGGACGGAGGGAGTATGTTAATTTCCAAGCTTAGTGGGAGATAGAGATAGACTTATCTTAACAATGGGTAATGATGAATCACTGGATCAAAGTGGACAAATGAAACGAACATCTCACTTTAGAGAGAATTCGGCTTTTTGATTTTTTTGATCTCCAAAGTATTTCCGTCGTGCCATTTTGGTCCCCAATATTCCAATTACTAACATTGCATCCCCGAAGTATCAATTTTGTCTTTAAATGGTCCCTGCAGCTGACGCCGTTCCTTCCGTCCGTCAAAACCAAGGGCAATCTTGGTATTTCACCCCTTCTCTCCCTTAAAACGGCGTCGTTTGGTTGGAATTGGCTTTTTGACTTTTTGGGTCCCCAAAGTATTTCTGTTGTGCCATTCTCCAAAATATTTCTGTCGTGCCATTTTGGTCTCCAATATTCCAATTGCTAATATTGCATCTCCAAAGTATCAATTTTGTCTTTAAATGGTTCTTGCGGGTGACGCTGTTCCTTCCCTCCATCAAAATCAAGGGCAATCTTGGTATTTCATCCCCTCTCTCCCTCAAAACGGCGTCGTTTGGTTGGAATTTGGAAATATTGATTTTTTTTCTTCCATGGTTCTCTTAGGGTTCTCATTGAAAGCCTTAAAGTCAAAAAAATAATTATAACTCTTTAGGATAAAATGATCAAAAAATTAAGAACTTCACACAGATTCAAACAGATTAAAAATTTGAACACTTAATTTTTTTATCATATTTTTTAATATATAAATAGCCTAAAAAAATCAAGTGTTTCAACTTTTAACCTATTTGAACCGGTGAAAAGATCTTAATTTTTTGATCATTTTATCCTAAAGAGTCATAATTATT
>BPLS01000227.1:78813-119207 GCA_019656275.1 Rhododendron kiyosumense | reverse complement strand
TAGGAGGGTCGATACCCAAAAACATATCATCAAGTTTGGTGAGACTGAGGTTAGGAAACAACCATCTGAATGGGACAATCCCATCTTCAGCCTTTGGAAGCCTTCAAAAACTGACCTATTTGGAATTGGACAACAACAGTTTGGGAGGTTCAATACCTCCTGAATTGGGTTTCTGTAAGAATTTAGCACTGTTGAATCTTGCTAACAATAATCTCACTGGTGTTTTACCAGTGGAATTGGGTAATCTCGCCAACCTTCAGGAACTGAAACTTCAAGCGAACAATTTGGTGGGGGAAATCCCAATTGAAATTACCCAATTGCAATGGTTGAGGAAGTTGAATATCAGCTGGAATGTGCTCAATGGTTCGATTCCTTCTTCAGTTTCAAGGCTCCAGAATCTTAATAACTTGGATTTAAGAGGAAACAATCTCAATGGTTCAATACCGGCTTCCATTGGTAATTTGACTTCTCTCATAGAACTCCAACTGGGGAGTAACAAATTGGGCGGGAAAATTCCTTTGATGCCTCAGAGTTTGCAGATTGCTCTAAATTTAAGCAGCAATCAATTTGAAGGCCTGATACCAGAAACTCTGTCGCGATTGAACGGATTGGAAGTGCTGGATCTATCCAACAACAGTTTTACCGGGCAAATTCCAGACTCTTTTGTTACAATGGAAAGCTTGACACAGTTGGTGCTTTCCAATAATCGGCTCTCTGGATTGATTCCCAAGTTTCGTTCATATGTTTCGGTTAATACAAAGGGAAACACAGGTCTTATAGAGCCCACAAACCCGAGCCCAACTCATATGAAAAAGAGGGTCACTGTTGGCTTTGTTGTTGCAGTCACTATTGCTGTTAGTGCTTTCGCTATTTTCATAGGAACAATCGTTGTTCTATTGATTTCCAGACGGTTTTACAAGATTAAGGATGAGCGGATTCAATCTGAGGAACACTTTTCTCAGCCTCAGGTCATTAGGGGAAATCTTTTGACCCCAAATGCCGTTCACAGATCCAACATTGACTTCAACAAAGCCATGGAAGTGGTGACAAATCCGTCCAACATAATTTTGAAGACTCGGTTCTCGACCTATTACAAATCCATAATGCCTTCTGGGATAAGCTACTTTGTCAAGAAGCTAAACTGGAGCGACAAGATATTCCAACTGGGTAGCCATGAGAAATTCAGTGAAGAGCTAGAATCCTTAGGGAAGTTGAACAATTCCAATGTCATGACTCCTTTGGCTTATGTCTTGACCCTAGACAGTGCTTATCTCTTCTATGAATTCGCACAAAAGGGTACCCTTTTCGATGTGCTCCATGGAAGCTTGGGAGAAGCTCTGGATTGGGGGAGTCGTTATAGCATAGCAATTGGAGTGGCTCAGGGCTTGGCATTTTTACACGGAGGTGCTTCTGGTCCTGTTCTTCTCCTTGACTTGTCGAGCAAAAGCATTCTGCTGAAGTCACTTAAGGAGCCTCAGGTTGGAGATATTGAGCTTTGTAAGGTGATTGATCCTACAAAAAGCAGTGGAAGCCTTTCTGCTGTTGCTGGTTCTGTTGGCTATATTCCTCCTGGTAATTAACTCAATGACCTTACCTTAACTGTGTGAACTATTGACGGTGCTATTCCATAACTAAGTTTTTTTCGAGATTTTAGGTTGCATGCAAATTTATGGATATGAAATGAACAAATTTTGCATCACTCATTCAAGTATTGTAGCCTATAAACAAATGCAGTAGTTTGGGTCTGAGTTATGGATTCAAAATAACTCATAAATAGTTATTTGATATCCTTGAGTTATTGATTCAAGTGTACATGGATTTTAAGAAAATAAATCTTTACTATCTGTGGTCAATCCTCCACGTTGTCAGTATCAATCGAGATCCGATATCTATCATTTGTACAACTGCCTTAATCTTTAACATCAAATTCCTTTGTTTTCAAATCCTATTGTCCAACTGATTTGGACGTTTTCTAGGAATGGATTTGAACTTTAGATTGGTAGATTGAAATAAAATGGTGCATAAATTAAGCTAAGTGAAATCCTCCAATGAACTTGTTCAGGGATTATGAAACATATCCTACTGTCTCCAAAAGGCCTTTGGCCCAATGGCATCTGGAGTGCACTTAAGTGTCAAGAGAAAAGATGTGCTCATGTAACTATGGCATCAGTAGTGCACATAGGTGTCAAGAGAATAGATGAACTCCGTCCAAGGTGCTCATGTAACTATTCTAACAATATTGATTTTCACCAATCAAGAAAAAAAAAAACTACTAGCCCTAGTCAAGCCTGCACTTGTCATTATTAATCCATATTCAATATAAATGCTTTTCATGTTAAGTAAAGGTCCACATCAAATTCCTTCATTTTAAATCCTTCTATGGAACTGGACTCGTGCTGATAGATGCTGCAATTGTTCTATATGAGGCTATCAGCCTTGAACTATAAATTCTTACTTGCATTATATGCTCTTTCCTGGAAATTACTTCCATGAGTTTGCCCTGAACAAGTGTTTTTCTTAAATATTTGGCCTAAACCAAGTTTGACATACCATCGAAGTGTCGCTATCTCCTCTAGAAAGCTTCTAACTTTTGTATATTTGGCTTTCAGAATATGCCTACACAATGAGGGTGACGATGGCGGGGAACGTATACAGCTTCGGAGTCATTCTATTGGAATTGGTAACTGGAAAATCTGCAGTGAGCCAGGGAGCCGAGTTAGCCAAGTGGGTTTTGAGCAATTCAGTGAAACAAGATAAAATGGATCACATTCTTGATTTCAGTATCAGCAGACCATCACTTGCAGTTAGGAGCCAGATGCTTGCAGTTCTGAGGGTTGCTCTGGCTTGTGTCAGCATATCACCAGAAGCGAGGCCCAAAACGAAAAGCATTCTACGGATGCTCCTAAACGCGCGATAAGCTTAAACTTGCGGGATAAATTTCTACAAAGAATGATCATCCAGAGTTTTGGTCATGTCCCTCGCAGTATGTTAGATACAAAAGAATGGAAGCCTCTAACCATTTAAGGTATCAAGGGAGCGTTTTTTGAAATTAAACAAGACTGTAATATATTGACCTTGTTATGTTCCATTTTCAGTTACTAAAGTATATGTGCGCGTGTGCCAGCTTTCAAAAAAGACTCAATGTATAAAAGTACTGGTGATGTAGATTGTTGGTGCTTGATCAACGGCTACTGAGTGACAATGATATTCGTACTTACATTTGCTAAGAATCTTTGGAATGTTCATGCTCATATATTTCTTATATTGGTTTGTACTGAACTAGTGAACTGATATACTGGTAGTCCTGCACGCCTGCTCTCTCTCTCTCTCTCTCTCCAGAAAGAAAAAGTCATGTACGGGCTTGTTCGTTTTGGGTTTTGAATGAGGTTTAAGTGGAGAGAGATAGATAGAGAAAATGTATTGGAGACCATGAGATTTTAAAGCCTCCAAATGAGCAAGCTAAGTATTGTATAGGAATTGGTTCGGTGCTTCCTTGTATTTTATGGTACAGGAATAGAGTAAGAGTGTTCTTTTAGGCCATGTTTGATAGCTAGATAAGGCTTTGAGATTGGACTAATAAAGAGGTTTGGACTTGAAGAACTTTGTTTGGTTTGATTTTGGTGGGAAGGATTAGGAGTACCACGGGATTGTGAATCCTCCAAATGGACCGAATTACCCAACCCAAGGGGATGTTATTACCAATCCTATCCCAAACGAACGGGAGCCATTCTCTCCCTTCTTCTCTCGCGTACCAAACGAGCTATAAGTGGTTATATATACTTAGATATGAGTCATATGACCCAAAGAGTTGAGCCTCGGGCACACAAGTTTTGGGAATATCATTCGATACTTCGGGAGTATAGAGAGTAATATTCCCGGAGAAGTGAGTAATTACAAGTTTTGTCGGGGTAGAGGCTATGAACAAAGTGGGTTTTGGCCCATTTACAACCCGCGCTGACGCCAACTGAACCCAGCCGGTTTGGGTTGGATCAAAGATAAATGGGCTTCCCCCAAGTACATACATTCTTTTCCAGAAATAAATTTTTATTTTTGGCTTCTTAACATTTCTCTTTCCTTTCGTCGAACTTGTTGGTCGGCCAACAGTCGCAATCTTTATCCTCTCATTTCATTCACTGAAATTTTTAATAAAAAGACGGTCCATGACGTGTTTTGATAATTAATACTTGCCAATGACATGTTAGGAATATTTGTTAATGCTGAAAATGCCCTTGGCGGATATTAATTATCAAAATACGTCATTGACCATCATTTTCCCAAATTTTACTGCAAATTTGCTATACTGCGTGCAATAAATTTTGAGAGCTCAACACTATTTTGGACTTTTTGGTTCACCTGGCGGGAAAATGGAAGTGTTGCTTCTATGCGTCCATAATCCTTGTATCCCGGGCTGCAAATGTTCGAGTATCTCATTAGCGTCAGTGTGAGCACCGAATTTGCTTTAAGAACATAGTGTCTAACACTAACCTCGATTACTATTTTCCCAATAATCTTATCGTGCAGTAGCATTTTAAATTTTCTGAAATATTGTAAGTTAGGATTGCATATTTGATTACAGAACCTAAAGCATCTCCAACCCACTCATTTTTTCCATTTTTTTGTTGTTGGAGTGACGACTTTAAAAACTATACAAATATGAGTCCTCAAAATTCTACCCAAGTCAACAAAAGCTTTAATTGGTTTAAAAATTTGAGTAGAAGAGTGGCTCGGAGATGCTCATCATCAATAATCATCAAACACGAGTCCTCAATGATCATCAAAATGGAGACAATGACAGCTTTAGACCTGTTCTTTTAAGGGTTTTGAATTTTAATTATTATTTTTTTTAATCATTACTCATATTTTTCTTTTTATCTCTCTTCAATTATTATTCATATTTTCAATCATTACTCTATTTCTCTCTATACTCATTACCTACAAATCCAAAATTCAAAAATGAACGGGTAAAGATTCTTAAATCTTAATTGCCTATTATCTCTCAAGTTTGCATTTTCAAAGGTCCTGAGGCGTTATAGGGGAGAAAGGGGTTTCGCAAACAAAAGCAGTTGAAATAACGGAGGGTATTAACCATGGGGTTTTAGTTGTACAAAGTACAGACATGGGATGACTGCTGATTTTGTAACTCTCTTTGTTAACGTCACCCTCCTGCAATTTAATTTTTGGTGTAAAAGTATACTTGTAGAAAAAAAAAAAAAAAAAAGGAACCGGCAAAATTATTTCCATATAGGATTTGATTTTAGGAGTCGTTGAAACTGTGGAGGATTTCGTATGCAATTTTCCCAAAAAGCAACTGGGCAGCTGGTCTGGGCTATTGAATTCGCCCATTTCCAAGAAATAACTGCAGCCCTCCTCACCGAAGTGGATGTGGTAGTAAACATCAACGCTTTGTCATTGGAAATGTTCGAAGCAGCTGTTGTTTCGGCTCATGTTGGCATCACCACCACCACCACCACCCCCACCCCCACTGCCCCATGTCTTGCTACCTTAGGAATCAACCAAAGAACCAAACCCAAAGCGCTAAAGTTAGGGAAACTCAGAGCCCCTGCTGCTGATTTATCTGGGGCCCTGACTCAAACAGTTGGTGGGCAATTGATGCAACACGTCAATAACAACTTTGAAAGCTACAGTGAAGTGAGTGAAAGCGAAATTATAGAGAAGAAGAGGAGGAGGAGGAGGAGGAGGGTTTTCTTCTTGGACGTTAATCCTCTCTGTTACAAAGGAAGCACACCCAGCTTACTCTCGTTTGCTCATTGGATTTCCCTTTTCTTCTCTCAAGTCAGCCTCGCCGACCCTGTTATTGCTGTAAGCAACTTTATTATCTTGTGTGGAATTATTATGCGGTAGTTAGAATCTTTGTCGGAACCTACTATCGAAATTGTGGGGTATTGATACATTGCCATGTGGGGTTCATGAATTTTGGTAGAGCATCTCCACTCCTTACCCTTTTTTTTCTACCCAAACTCAAAAATTTGAGTAGAAGCATTAAAAACTCATGTCCAGTGAAATACCTTTGCCTACCCATTTTGTGTTTTACCCTTTTTCTTACCCGAATCCAAATCCTTTTTCTCAACACCTCTTTTCCCTTTCTTAGTACAAATGTGCCATTTGAAACCCAAATGAGGGGAAAATGTGGAGGAAAACATACAAACAATAGAATTGGGTAAAAATTAGCGTTTAATATTGGAGGAGGCATACCGAAATGGATTTCTGACCCAAAATTTTACCCAAATTTGGGTTAAAAAAAGGGTCAAGGCTAGAGATGCGAAAAAAATAGTTCTTCCTTAGTTTTAATGTTTATTACTGAACATTAAAACATTGAGGAAAACAAAAGAGGATATATAAGTATATGGGGATATTTTTTTTTCCAGTTCTAGATATCATTGTTAGTCTTTTATATTGTTACTGGGTTTTTCATAACTAGGAGAGAAGTGCAGCTTTCCTCTTCTGACCTTTTCCTTACTTGCGAAGAAGGTTTTGGTCCTTCTGCGACAAAGATTTTAGTTACAAGGTCCAAACAAAAATTTCGATGTGGATCTGAGAAATCATATCAATGATTAGCTAGCTTACACACCTGGGAAGAATCTCGAACAAATAAATACTTAAAGGCCATACTAAGTGCACAATTATGCTTATAACTGGTAAAGGAATGAGAGGTTAATAGCTAGACAACCTTACCCTGGCTTTTTGTCAAGGACAGCTGTGAATTGAAAATTGAACCTGCGCCACGAATAAGATAGTACTTGATATCTTGGCAGCTCACCACCACTTTTAGGCCTCTGTATATGTATATTGATTTACGTAGCTGTAAATTGCTATTATTCTTCTCCTCATTTGTTTTTTAACCTCTCTATTGGAATATTGGTTTGTAGGTTATAGACGGGGAAAGAGGCAATGAGTATCGAAGACAATTGTTACCTTCCTACAAGTCAAAAAGGAGAAACTTCTCGAAAGGTCCTGTTTGGAGGTCACATCGTGCTGTCATTGATGTGCTCCAGAAATTAAACGTGCCAGTGAGTCAATCTTCTTATTCACTTCTTATGTATTATGGATATCTTTGAAGCCCTTATTAGCTTCTGAACTCTGAAGTTTTAGGATGTCATAGTAGCTGTTAATCTGGTATATCATGCTTTATTACCTCCGAAGGTCATTCAGTACTTTCGTTGTTATGGTAAGTCATAAGAAACACTGTTTTTTATGTTAGCAAAATAGGATTGTTTGACTTAGAAACTCATAAATATAAAATTGCATCTCATGATAGTTGAGAAGTGGGGATGTTTACTGTTTACAACACAAGCAGTCCATCCCCGAGACATTTTTCTCTTGTTCCTTTCTCTTCTTTCAACCTATGGAGCTTAAACTATTTCCTAATGCATTCTTTTATTTACAGGGAGTATACAAAAGAGTCTCAGCTTAAATTCAGTGATGTGTGATGAGGGAAGGGGCTATATTTCTTTTATAAACATAGAGACCACAGTGCCTTATCAGTTCGAAGTACTTCATCCAGATTTTTTACTTTCAGATAGCGTGGTTTGTAGATTAATTTTGGGCAACACTATTCCCAACAACTATTTGATGTTTTCAAGTCTCAAATGAAACCTTCATATTTATTGGACCAATAGGACAACAAAAATGGAATAGTTAATCCTTGGGAGAAAACCCTAGTGTGGAGATGGGTTCATTACATGTTGCATCTGTATACTGTGATTGTCTCTATTTCTGCGTAGACGTATTTTGGAAGATTATTTGTCTTGGCTAGTGCTGGTTCAGCAAGTTGGCAGGAATGACAGAAAAACAGTATACTGTTTTCCTCTTTTTGGTTTTTTTGGAATGACATTTCATTGAGCTCAACATTACAAGCATCTGACTACTATTATTCGGTCGATGCTCTGAGTTACTCCCCATCACATTCTTCAAAGAATAAGGACTAAACATGTTGGATATTGATGATTTTATATATTATAGTTTTAGTTTCACTGGGTTCATTGGTGAGAATGAAATTTGTTGTAGATTGTGAAAATTGAAGGGCATGAAGCAGATGATGTTGTGGCTACACTTGTTGATGAAGTTTTACGAAGCGGGTATCGAGTGGTCATTGCCTCTCCAGACAAAGATTTCAAGCAACTCATCTCCGAGGATGTGCAGATTGTTATGCCCATGCATAAGTCTGACAATTGGTCATTTTACACCATAAAGCACTATATAGCACAGTATCATTGTGATCCATCCTCTGATTTGAGTCTTAGTAAGTATGTGACGAATCTTTTCAGATTTCCTTTTCATGAACTTACCATATGGGGTATATCCAAGATCTCGTTTGCGGCGAGGTATAATTATATTCAATATGGAGCAATTCGGGAACTTGAAGACCAATTAAGTTTGTATATATCTATTGCTTGTTCTACAAATTAGGTTTTGCTGCTTTTTTTCTCTTTGTTTTTTCAATTGAGTGGGGTGAAGATCAAATATCTTGGGGAGGGAAAGGAATTTGATGCTAGGATCATTCAGGAAGGAGGGAATTTGCTTATGAAAAAGGAAACTGTCAAAAGAGATTGTAGGGGGGCTCTCACAGGCTCCGTTGTTCAGTCCTTAGTGTTCATTCTTCCCAAATCCTAGTGAAATCCTTCTATTGGCATTGAAAGTCTGCGTTGTTTCGCTGAGCAAAAGAAATAAAGACTGCGTTCTGGTTTTTCTCTCTTTTTGTCGCACCAAAATTCCAATTTGATTTTGGTGTATATGCATTTTCAGGAGAAGGTTACAGATTTCAATTGTCCACTATTCATTTACAATTTCGCCTTAAATTCCCACCTTATACATACACTTATGTGTCTTAGAATCTTTTGCATTGATTTGAATCTCCTTAACTGACTTAAGTTTCCTGATTTTAATTGAGTTTGGTATGCTACATATTCTTCCGAGCTTCCAATAAAACTGAATGTTAACTTTCAAACTAATGCACTGGGTCGTCATTAGGTTTAATGAGCTTTTTCACATTGCACACATTTTGGGTCCAAATTGCCAAACTTGGGAGAGATGTGGCAAGTATTAGGCCTGGATAGGCTATGCATCTTCCCCAGTGTCAGGGTGTGTGGGTAGGGATGCCACTCCCTTTACTAATGAAAGATGCATATTGTGTGATAGATTGATGGGCTATTGTAGCCCTGAAGGTGATTTGGGATACCTACAAGATCTTGAGGCTCGGAGTGCCGAAGGCGGAGGAGGAGAGAGCCCAAGGCAGATCTTAGAGAGAGAGGGGCTGAAGAGAGACCAAGACCAATACTGTGTAATGTGTTGGACAAAGGCAAGGGTCCTTTATATAGGAGAGAGAGATGGCTTGAAGTCCAGCTGGACTGACACATGGAATGTCTTTAATGGCTATTGCTGGAAGGTCGCAGGCCTACGAGGCCAGACCTAAGACTCATAGAGATGTGTCATATATAGTAGTCATGTGATGTCTAGGCCCTAGGCCTAAAAGTCTACTGATCAGAAGTCAGATAAGGGTGTCAAGTGATAAGGGTGTCAGGTGGTAGGTAAGGATAGTGACGTTTCAATCTACCTACCTCTCTCGGGGTCTTAACCTCTGAGGGGATTTTAGGCCCTCAGACGATCCCTTGAGCTCAAGCCTCCACTCCACAAGCCTTCTCCGGTCCTAAGCAACTTGGGCTAGGGAATAGTCCGTCCTTCATCCTGACCTCCGGGTTGACCTTCGTTCGTGGTGACCCTCACTCCTTCAGTCCTCAAGACGGAGTGCCATGTACCCACACATATTGAGCAGAAAGAAGTATCTTATTGGATTCTTAAAGTATCTCCTTCCCAATCGGTACATCTGTAGGTTTAGGAGGCTTTATGGTGTGTATCAGGTTCAACTACATTGATGAATTACAGGTTACCTAATTTACATGGACAGCAAACCGAAAGGAAGGAGTGTAAATTGATAAACAAGCCATACGGTCCCTCTATCAGCTTACCATATAGTTGATACAAGTAAGATATTCGTTTGAGCAAGACCTACTCTTGTATGTTTCTTTAAGTAGTTCAGGTGACTGGCAGCAACGATGACCCAAGTTGGGATAATAACCATGTGCATTATTAACATCTATGATGTTCAGAACCTTTCTGCCGATCATGTAATTTGAATTTGTATCAATTTTCTGAACATAGTTATTTTTCTTAGGATCCATAGTGGGCGATGAGGTTGATGGAGTTCCTGGGATTCAACATTTAGTTCCCAGTTTTGGTAGGAAGACTACACTCAAACTCTTGAGAAAACATGGTTCATTGGAAAACTTACTAAATGCTGCAGCAGTAAGAACTGTGGGCAAACCATATGTTCAAGACACCCTAACGATGCATGCTGATTACCTACGAAGGAATTATGAAGTTCTTTCTTTAAGGAGGTAATGTCTGTCATCATGTAGCTGTATCCTTCGAGGTTAATAATTCCGGTTGCTGATGTTTCTGGATCATGCAGGGATGTTGATGTTCGTCTTCAAGAGGACTGGTTATCTGAGAGACAAACCTGCAATGACTCAGTTATCTTGACTGAATTCTTGAAGCTGTTGGACGAAACTCAGAAGCGTAATCAGTGAAACATAACCCATTCTTCGAGTGGGTAACCTTCAAAAGGTCTAAGACATTTTAAAGGATGCATTGAAGATCTATCCTCTTCTGGAAGGTATTTGTTGTTGGAAAATATTATAGGATATAATATTTTATTATTTTAAGTGTGAATGAAAATTGATTTATTTTGCAGTTGCATCTTTTCAATTGCATTTGTTCGGTGTGGATGGACGCATCCTTCACGAATAGATGTGTCTCTTTCCTTGGTGACTTTTCGTAGAGTTACGAGTTGGCCTATAAAGTATTTCCCTCTTTCATTTTAAGAGATTGATTTTTCCTTCATTCAAGTCCATTCATATGAGAGAGTTACGAACACAAGATAGTTCGCCAGGCCCTCCAATTGAAGTACTGCTTTGGAGGGATTCCAATCAAGTAGTTTAGACGTTCAATGCAAACCGTGAGCATAGTAGCGGGGGCGAAATCTATCTTAAGTGCAGAGTGTCACACACAAACACTCGCCTTGATCACCAATTTGTTTCCATCAATTTTCAGGTTTTGAGTTCCGATTGTATTACACTCATATTATTGGGTTTCATCACAAATAGTAAGCATATTTTTCCAACAATCTTAAGACAGATTTGGTTTACTTTTGTGATTGTGTGATTTCTGAATTATATGTTTCTGTTGATTCAACTGGAAATCGCATGTTGGTATTAAAATTCCACTCATACATGATTTGTCCCATTAGTGTTAAATTCTTGTTCACGGCATATAAGTGTATGAACTTTTTCCCAGTGAAGTTTCTTACCCAAGTTTGCATGGTGTAAAGATATGGCTTGGCATTACTCACGTCTGTGACAATTGTGGAGTTTTTGGCATAATCAATGTTTGAACTGACCTATTTATGTACGGATTGCCTTCTGTCGTCCGTTTAGAAAGCGATTTCTTGAACCATCTCTTCGATGATTACTAAATGGCTGGCTTGCATAACTGGGTTAAAATAGTATCTCTCAGTTTGTAGAAATTGAAGAAATAGAACCAAGGCATTTTTTCGGCAGTGATATGAATTATGTGCAGTATATATGTTTTTGTTGGTTTAAGATCATGATTTTTTCAAGGCAAATGATTTCCCCAGTTTACACAAACTTGAATTGCATGCATATAGTGAAGGATATTTTATATCTCACTGATTCAGTTTAGGTTTGATTCATGTGATTGGGTTACCGTTCTGATAAACGCGAGAGGTTTGCACCTTTTCATATATATGAGATCATAATCGCTTCTAGTGCAGCAGTGCTCTTCCTAGTATACAATTCACCGTTTGCATGAAAGGCAAAATTGAAGTTTTGAGTATGTTTTTTATCCTTCCAGGACATGTTTATCCATGCTCTAGAATTATGTAGTATGATACTAAGGTTTTGGTGTCAGTATTTGGAAAGAGAGCATTAGCGGTGTGTGTTGGAAGTATTTGGAGTTACAATAAAATATGGGTTATTGCTCGATTCGGGGGAAAAAAAAGAAAAGAAAGGCTTGTGCTTGTTGGTGGACTTGTATCCGTTGGGAGCAAGCAAGACATTACATAAGGTTGTCACTTTTTTCGGTTACCGTTGGGAACGGTTTTACAATAACGGTTATTTATCTTTGGTTATTGTAATTGGACTTGGAGGCACCGGTTGAATACTCTGGTTAGTATAATTGACGATATTCTTCTGGTTATTTGGTCACATGAGAATTGTTAAAGTCTTCTGGGTTTGAGTTGGGATGGTTAATCTTAGTTTTTTTTCTTCTTTGTTTCTACACAAGGAAACTTTCTATTGTGGCATTTACATGTTCTGAGTTGCATGCTTTATTATTTTGTTCCGAACTTTATATTCTGGAAACCAAATTGGTTTCCTCTTATCCTCTCCTCTTAGTGCCATGTGACATGGAGAGAGAAATTGCATGATTTGCAACTGGATGAGGAGATATATAGTTACCTAAATCAAAGCATGTCTTTTGGATTAATATCTAGGTGTGGGCATACGATATGTCTCCCAACTGGATGCACCTTCTCCAAGAACCCCGCCGGTGACCATCTTCAGGAGGAGCATGCCTCCTCCACAAGATTCACCTCCTGGAGGAGCATGCCTCCTCCACGAAGTTCACCTCCAGGAGGAGCATGCTTCCTCCACAAGATTCACCTCACGGAGGAGTATGCCTCCTCCACAAAGTTCACCTCCAGGAAGAGCATGCCTTCTCCATAAAGTTCACCCCCGGAGGAGCATGCCTCCTCCACAAGATTCACCCCCAGGAGGAGCATGCTTCCTCCACAAGATTCACCTCCCGGAGGAGCATGCCTTCTCCACAAAGTTCACCTCCAGGAGGAGCATGCTTCCTCCATAAAGTTCATCCCCAGGAGGAGCATGCCTCCTTCACAAAGTTCACCTCCAAGAGGAGCATGCCTCCTCCACAATATCCACCATTAGGAGGAATGGGCCTCCTCCACAATGTTCACCTCCGGGAGGAGTAAGGCCTCTTCCATGAGCCTTGCCTCCGCCGAAGCAAGCTTTCTCCACGAATTTCGCCTCCGGAGGAGCAAGACCTTCTCCAAGAATTCTTCACCCGCGGAGGAGTGAGGTCACCTCCGGGCACCTCACCTCCTACTTAACATTTTGAAGACTCCGTGAACACTCAAAGGCAACTCTATATACCATCCTAGGCCGGAGCAGGGCCTAGGTACCTCGCTCGGGACCTAAGGAGGAATGTGGCTTGGAGGCTAGAGCAAGGGGTTTGTCAAGGAGGATGAGCTTGCCTCCAGCGAGCTCTAACTTGATCAGTCCTAGAGAGAGAGGGGGCATTGACCACCATCTGACATCTCGGAAGAAGTATCATACTTACCTCTTGGCACCTCGGAGCCCGTATCACACCTACCACCTGACTTGGCAGATGTTGCGGGTCTCCATGTATCACCGAAATAGCCTCTGTTGGTTCCATGATTACAAGCTCCGGGGCCTGACTTGGGACTAAAAGAGGAAAGGAGGTCAACCTCCACTCTGTCCACCAACTGGGAGGAGCCTTACACCTGGCTCTCTCTCATCTCCAAGGCTTATATAAAAGACAAACATTCAATACCGATCAACAGGCATTCAAGACACGCACCTACTCTCCACTACCATCTCTCTCTCTCTCTCTAAGTCCACCCCGAGCTCTTTCCTCCTCCACCTTCGGTGGTCCCGAGCACCATCGTAGCAACTGCCATATACCCGGAGGGCGACCTCAGGTATTCTTCCCACACTAGGTTTTATTTTCGGAGAAAATGAACATTCGTGACCATTGATTTGAAGTTGAAACATTGAATGGATGCAACAATTGACTATGCAATTTTTCCAATTGAATCATTGTGATGAATTGGTTTACACAACTTCGAAAAAATTGCAGTGATGAAATGTTATCTATCGTAGAAGATGAATCTATGTGTTCATTCGGAAGAGGGTTTGAATAAGTGTGACTCTCTAGTGTGTATGACTCTAGATATGTGAAGATGTGAGAACCTTAGGATTCAAAAGATGTGACCCTTGGGGTTAGACCAAAAGGTGTGACCCTTGGGATTAAAGGATGTGACTATTGAGTTCACATCAAGAGGTTTAACTAAGGGTTGCGACCATTGTAGTTGCATCGAGAGATGTGACTATTGGTAGATAAGTCACAGATTCAATGACTTTTCTACAAGTCACTTGGGCCAAATCTACTGGAGGTATTAAACATGTAAATTCATGTTTTGAAATTTAGTTTAAACCCATCAGATTGGGTCGCTATGTTTGATTTGGCATGAAACTCAAAATGAAATATTTTAGTTTCTACAATCTTAAGCGGTTGGTAGTCATCAACAACTATGCCCCACAATTTACTTTTGAATAAAGTGAAATTGGTTTATCTGCTATAAAGAAAATCTATTAAATTGACAAAGATACTTAGAATGCAAGGTGCAGTTAGCTTAAAATCATCTCAATTTGAGTATAGAGTTACTCGATATTGGGTGAGGCACTCAATGTGGGGGTTGTTTCTTGCTCCTGTGTCTTGGAACATGAGAGATGAAGAGAAGTTTAGATATTGTTTGTGTCATGTCATAAACTAATTTCAGAATTGTGGGGGAGCATATTTATAATTTCCACAAAGTCAAAATATGTGTTGCACTATTGGAGATGTCCAATTATACTATTAACACAATAGTGTTGTGATTCGAGTATTCAATTTAAAGTTTTAGAATCAAAAGGTGGATTTACATTTACAATTAGAGTGCAACAGTGATTTGGAAATCCTCACGCGTGTATAGCAAGGTCTATGATGAAGTCTGATCAACTCATTGCATTAGACAAAAGGCTAGTAAGTAGATGGCTGTGCCATCTCTTAGAGGATGTTTTAACGGGGGTCCAATTCTATGCTAGAGTTATAATGTGATGGCCATCAGTTGTTAGAAAGGCATAGTAGACCATGTGAAACGGTAAGTCTCGCTATTAAAGACATCGAGCTGTTAAACATTTATTCTCACTTAAGAATGAAACGTCAAAAAAAAAAATTGTTACAGATCTGTTGAGTTTGGAGTTTTGACTAGAGAACAAATGATCATTGAGGGGAATGAGATTAAAGCCTATTAATTAAAAGTCTCTATAACGGCAACCCAACCTAGCTGACTGGAGATCCCAAGATCTAGGTCCAATGGGACAACCGAGTTGTATGAGATTTAGTTAATAGATCCCAAGATCTCGTTTAAGGAGAAATCGCTCCAACTCATTTCTATGGTGAAACAGTGATTCCTGCAGCGTTTTAGGTTAAGTTTAACTTTTAATGATTCTTATACCTTGGTAAATCCAAGTGGGTATAGTAGGATACCTTTAATACGAGATCACCTATGTGGGTGTGAAGGGGCCGCTTCTGTGAGAATTTTCTAAGGCTAAATTCTCTAAAGCACTCTCTGAAATCAGTCGGTGTTCCAGGGCCAAAATGGGCACAATCGTAAGAACCAATTGTGTTCGGAAAGATTTTGTGTGAATTCTATTATCTTGATTTACACAAAATGCTGAACAGGTCAAGGCATCGCGTCCACTGGTTAGCAAGTAAATCCGATAGTCTTTCACAAGGGAAGGTTCAAAGCCAAAAGCTACCTATCCTATGCAAGAAATTTCCATTGTACTCTCTCTGTCGTTTGCATTGTTTTGCATTGGTTATCAAGTCAATTTCATTCATGTGGGGGATTGTTGGAAAATATTATAGGATATAATATTTTATTTTAAGTGTGAATGAAAATTGATTTATTTTGGAGTTGCATCTTTCAATGGCACTTGTTCGCCATGGACGGATGCGTCCTTCACGAACAAATGTGCCTTTTTCCTTGATGACTTTTCATAGAGTTACGAGTTGGCCTATAAACATTATTTCCCTCATTCATTTTAAGAGATTGATTTTTCCTTCATTCAAGTCCATTCATATGAGAGAGTTACAAACACAAAATGGTTCGTCAGGCCCTCCAATTGAAGTGCTGCTTTGGAGGGATTCCGATCAAGTAGTGCTGGGAGACAGACGTTCAATGCAAACCGTGAGCACTGTAGCGGGGGCGAAATCTATCTTAAGTACAGAGTGTCACACACAAACACTCGCCTTGATCACCAATTTGTTTCTATCAATTTCCAGGTTTTGAAGTGTTCATTGGTTGAGCCAGATTGAGTTCCGATTTTATTACTCATATTATTGGGTTTCATCACAAATAGTAAGCATATTTTTCCAACATTTGTTTATTCGTGGTTCAATTCCAGAATCTCCTAGGTGGGATGATGAATTGATCCTTCAATCTTAGTCTCCTAGAATCATGCTGCATTAAGAAAATTAGAAGCCTTTTTCACATGGATCATTTGAACTAGTTGAAGAACATGCTTTGGTAATGAGAAGAGAAGATATAATAGCTTCCAGGTTTTGAGGCCCAGAAGGGAATTGGTCCATATTGAGAACAGTATCAGTAAAATCATCTACAAAAGCTATTCTGTGATTACAAGTTTGTCAATTGTACTAGTAATACTGTCTGCAGATGGAAAATAATTTGATTGAAGGTCTCAAGGACAAAATAATTTTTCATAGCTTTTGGGGATTTGTTGGGGGCTGAACATTCTAAAGTAACCGTACCCTTATTTGAGCTTTCTAATATCGTCCTAATTGTCATTCCCATATCTATTGTACTTTTATTTTTTCCCCATTCGTGGAAGTCTCATTGAAAGAATTACTTGGAGTTCAGAGTTCTTCGGCAAAGCAGAAACTTCAGGTAAAGGAATTAGTGGCTGTCAAGTGAATAAGGTGCTTTTGTAGTTGAACTGTAGGGTGATTACTCGTGTACATTTGCACTTCTTTCATAGTTGTCCTAGTAAAAAGCCCTTGTGGAATCTGCATTGTAGATGTTGCATCCAATTGACGTTGTAATTCAGAAGTTCCATAACTGGATGAAACGGAATGGTATACAGCACAAGACACCAGAAAAGGAAGTTGGACTAGGAGCTCTAGGACGGAAGGCACCCAACGCAGTGATATTTTGTAGTCTGTAAAATTTTGGGATGAGCTCTCCGACGTACCCCATCTCTTCATATTCCTCAGAATTGTCATTTTTGAACTCCTTCACAGGTCCAAACCACTGATCCGGATCTTTCAACTCGTACGCTCGCTTAAAAGAACGTATCTGTAAAAACTCAGCTTGCTCGACATGCATAGGCATATGAACAAATCATATTTTGTTTGATATAAAAGATAAGTTTAAAATATATTTTACTCCATTTTTTAGAACAAGATATAATTCTTTTTGTGCGCCTACAACTGTCCTATGACTCCGATTTCTTAGAGAAATCTCTATTTGCAAGGGTCATAAGATGGACGGCTTGAATCATCATCGTAGGTTCTAATTGGAGCCCATGAAAAATGGTGTTTTGGAGGACTATGGGGAGATGGTGTACATAAGGGAGCTGACATCTTGATTTATACTTGTTTTAAGAGTTGAACGTCTTATTTTTATGAGTTGCCTATGTGATTATGAGATAAGAGCAAGGATTCCTAGAAGTGTAATTCGATCTGTATTGGAGTAATTGCTAGTTGACATTCTCGAAGTAAAAGTGAGTGGAGTGAAAGCAGCCCTAAAGCGGAATTGAGAGACGACTTAGAGGCCCAAAAATAACCCTATGTTGTTTTTTATAGGTGTTTTTTTTCCCCCAAAATGGTAGGAGATTTCATTGATATAAGAAAAACATATAACCAGTGAGAGTTAATTATCCCAAACAGAGACAAAGACCAGGAGGCCTAAATTTGCAAGCTCATAACTCCATAACCTCACAAATCAACACGACGATCTCTTGATTATCAGATAGTTTCTGACAAGCGAATCCCAAAACGATTGAATGAAACTCCAACAAAATCACCAAAGTGGAGGAAACTTAGCCAGGAGAAAGACTCATAACAAGAAATCAGAGAGAAAAACACAAAAACAAATGGAAGAGCAACAGAAATAAAAACCTCATAAACAACACCGAACCTATCAAGCACTCATACTTCAACGAACCAAGCGCTCACAAGAACGGACTCTGACAACCACATTTGTAAGCTAATTCACAAACCTGAGACGCACCTCAGTGATGGAACACCGACGACTATGTGATGGAGATAGCGGAAGAGGTCCGGCGGTGGAGAAGATGAGAGGGTTTAGGTAGATCTATCTCCAAAACTCCAAAATAGAGAATGAATGTGACATATTGAGGGAAGATTTTGTAATTTACTTTCTATTTTATTAAACTTTTTGTACTTTATGGAGGGATCTATTGTCCTTTTTAGAGATTTGGTCTCCAAAATGGATGCGTGGTCTCCATTTTTGGAGACCCAAATAAATTTGAAGACCAAATTTTTGAAAATGAAGATGGGTGTCCCATCTATAATACAAAAAGTTGAAGTAAATTTGGAGTGTAATGACCTGCTTCTGCCTCGCTTTCGTGGACTTTTCAGTAGGTCACCCATCCCAGGACTACTCTAGGGTGAGCACGCTTAATGTAAAGTTCCAATGAGCTTTGACGCCCTCATGGCTTTAAAAAGCTTTATACAAGGTATGGTTATAATCTATTACTTATAGCTCACAATTTACATTTCACCAAACGATGTGGGACTCGTGACTAGGGTCACCATAGCTTTGCCTTGGGTGTTTTCCATTCCATCATGCCCTAGGACGCCAGGAATTTCCCGGGGTCTTTTCTTGGCTACGAGGTGTCACATGGAGGCTCACTCTTTAATCAATTGCCCAGTTGTTGCCTGTGCTTGCAATTAATCATTCCTCGAAAAAAGAAAATTAATCGGTTTCAATATTTTGGGGTTTCTCTGTAAATTAAATTTCTAAATTTTAGTTATTATATTCTTTTCCAAATTATATTTTTAGATCAAAATTTTAAACTGAATATAGTTTCATAATTGTTTAAACTTATGTTCTTAATTGAATATCTAGGTAAAAATTTTAAAACTTCCTATCTTAGTCCCGTATCAAATTGTGAAATTTTGAATCTCAATTGTAATTTTTTTTGCGAATGAAAATGTGCAAATCAAATTTCCAAAATTTCTTCTAATCTCTAAGTCAAAGAAAATTAATCGGCGAACCAAGCGCTCACAAGAACGGACTCCGACAACAACATTTGCAAGCTAATCCACAAACCCGAGACGCACCTTAGTGACGGAACACCGGCGACTACGTGATGGAGATGGCGGAAGAGGTGCAACGGTGGAGAAGACGAGAGGGTCTAGGTGGCTGGAGGCGTAGGGGTAGGGCAAGGGTGGAGGACGGTGAAAGGAGAAGATAAATCTCCGATCAATCTCCAAAACTCCAAAATGGAGAATGGATGTGACATATTAATAGAAGACTTTGTAATTTATTTTCTATTTTATTAATCTTTTTATACTTTATGGAGGGATCTATTGTCCTTTTCAGATATTTGATCTCCAAAATGGATGTGCGGTCTCCATTTTTGGAGACCCAAAAATAAATTTGAAGACCAAATTTCTAAAAAGGAAGATGGGTTCCCCTCTATAATACAAAAAGTTGAAGTAAAGAGGGGATAAATTACAAAATCTTTTCTCTTTTACATGAGCATTTGGAGTGTAATGACCCGTTTCTGCCTCGCCCTTGTGGACTTTCCAGTAGGTCACTGCTTCGTCCATCGATATATATCAATATGATCACCGCAAGCGTAGGGCTAAAAACGTCCATTGAAGCATAATAATTCGGAAATCCGGGATCGTACCCAAGAGAATATCATCATGGCTTGATTGGATTTATAGATGCAAGTATTGTGGCCTTGAGACGGCTAACTTTTAGGCGTAGTTTGAAATGAAGTAAAAGAGCGATGAAAATGTGATTTGAAAACAATTTAACCTAGCGGCTAGGTCTAGGGGATTTTAACACTTACAACTCGAATCAATCAGTTTTCCTCTCGAATTACTCAGGTTGAGATACGCATCAATGATCTCCCAACCCGGAAGATTATCATTAAGCCCATTTACTAGAAAATGAGTCGAAACACCAAGAGAGTTCTAGTATTCATCTAGCAAACACAAGGGATGATAAAACTCTAAGCATCGATGTGTGGCAAGTAGGCTCGCTCTTGCTTACGCATGATCAAAGAGGTTAACACCATCGAGATTTGATAGACAAACACGAACTATCTTGATTTTCCAACTAAACATGAAGATTTATTGAGAGAAAAACATGATCAATTCAAGTTATGAAGTGCTAATCACCCCATGACCAAGCCTAATTAACTAATCACCCATGCTAAAAATTTAATCAACAAAGTTAAATATTGAAAACATAATGGAATTCAAATTAAACTAGAGATTAAGATAGATCAAGAGTGTAGCTACAACTTTAATGAAGAGCGAAATACTCCCTTCGTCCCTTAATTATTGTCCTGTGTTCTATTTTGGGCTGTCCCTTAATAAATGTCCATTTTGTAAAGTTAGTGGGTAAAAGTTGGTGAATTTTCTATTTTGTCTCTAAAAGTAGATTATATTTTGAAAAGTAAGTGAGTAAAAGTGTAGTGATGATGGGTAAGTAGGAAAAGTGGAGGAAAAAGTTGATGTGAAAGGTATAATGATGATATCTTTTTAATAAGTTGGAGTTACGAAGCAGGAGATTTAAAAAGGGACGGAGGGAGTAGCAAACTACAACTAATTAAGGAAGGAAAGTGCAAAATTAACTAAGAAAATGAAGAACAATAGCAAAAGTAAGCAACAAGAAATGTAAATCTATTCTAGATCTAAAAATGCAATGTAATCTAGTTGTATATTTGGATATGTGACATAATGAGGCTTATACACTGGCCCTCCTTTGTGCACAGGATATCCCAAAAACGCCCTAAAAATCTGTTAAGGCACTCGGTATCGATACAAGGGTTTCTTGTTATCGATATGGGATAGTTTTTAGACAGATCTACTAGGCCGCTGATGAGCACCCAATATTATAGATATTTGGCACGATTAGTCCCGTTTATGTTATTTTAACTTGCGTTTATTTAGTTTTTATAGCGATATTGCACGTAAGGTGGGTTTTTAATGTTTTTAGGTAATTCGAATAAATAAGGCACGTTTGAATGCCAAAGAATGCTCCGGGTGCATCCAAGTGCTCAAGGCCACGTGCCACCCCGTTGTGGTGCCCAAAAAGTCATGAAGAGATGTTTGGAGGTTACTCGGGTCACCCAAGGGTCAAGGGAATTGAAGGACATATGAGGATTTTACCAAAATTATTAATTTTCCGACTAGCTGAGGGTAGAATTTTCATATCTTTTGATGTACAAATGATCGTGGATCCAAACCACTTAGGTTAGAAAGTAGATTCGACAAGCTTTCCAACGGTCCAAAGAACACTCAAATCCGAGTTCAGGAGTGTCCGGAGCAAGCCCGTGAAGTTTAGCCAAAATCTGTCATAACAACGTGGTATCGATACAAGCATTTTTGCCGTATCGATACCATAAGGAAACAGAGAGATTGGAATCCGTAGAGATTCTGTATCGATACGGGCATTTTTGCCGTATCGATACGGCTTCTTTTCTGTAAATTTTTTGCTACTTTTTGGACTTTCCATTTATGGAATACTTGCCACTTTTGACAAGTTCTGAGATATTTTGTGGAGAGAGGCTGAGTTGTATAAAATACCCCTCTCTCTCCCCCTTAGTCATTATGTACATATTTATACTTTTAGTCTTTCAATTTCTAGGAACTCCATTGTCATCTTCAAGCTTTCTAGTTAATTTGTTCAAGAACACCTTAAGGTATTTATCTTATGTTAATTTCTCGTTTATTAATGTTGTAGCTACGGACTAGATTCTTACTAATATCAAGTTTATTTCCGTTTTTATCGGTTAAACATGTTTTCTTTCCCTAGCATAATTTCTAGTCTTTTCAATGTGTGAGTAGTTTCTTGGCTAAGTCTTGGGCTACTCTTTCCTGATGACTTAGGTGATTATTTTGTTCTCAAACCATCGGGCTTAAAATCATGGTTTTCGGAATTAAATTAGCCTAGCCATTTTGGACTAAGTGAGGGGTGTTAACTCCTTGGTATGTTGTTTAGTCACGCGATCTTGGCAAGCGGTATATTGAGGGTTCGTGGCCTCCTACGTGTTAGATACATTAGAAAAATAGGTTGGTTTAATTCCGTTTAATCACATCTTTTGATAAACGTAGTCTTTGAAGCTAAATCTTCCGGGCGTGAGTACGCGGTCGTGTCTCTCGTTTGAGTTATAATTGAGAACCGGAAACGACTTTTGTCAAGGGTTAAATGATTCCTAGACTTGCATCTTTTAGTTTATAAAGTTCATTTCTAGTCTTTTTACTTAGCATTTCCACCGTGTAAAGCAAAACCAAGTTGACCGTCTTAAACGCCGCAATCCACCTTATAAAGCATACAATCCAAACTAGCTATATTTCGATTCTCTGTGGGTACGATCCCGGACTTTCCAGTTATTATGCTTTTGACGACATAGCCCTACGCTTGGGGTGTCTTAACCTTATTTGAAGGCGAGGTTCAGAGGCTAAACAGCCGCCAAATGAACCGGTATCGATACAACAGAACGCCGTATCGATACCGCCTTCAAATCCTTGGGCTCTTCAGCTTTCGGCTTCCGGCTTAGCTCCCAAAGGTCTTGGCCACACGTCGGGTCTTCAACGCTTGGTTCTTTGGCCGCGATGGCTTCATTCCATGATCCTTGTGGGTCTTGGGCGCCTCCGGCTCGCTTTAAGCTTTAAAATCTCATTTATTAAGCGGTTTTCCTACAAAATAGAGTAAACATACCCTACACGCGATATCAAATAAAAAACTAAATTAACTAAGCATAAAGCGGTAAAACTAAGGATTTAAGCAAAAAGAATATGCATTATTGGGTGACTGATAAGCACCCATGTAGGTGAAGTTCCAATGAATATTGACACCCTCACGGTTTTAAAAAGTTTTGTACAAGGTAGGATTATAATCTTTTACTTATAGCACACAACTTACACTTCACCAAACGATGTGGGACTCATGACTAGGGTCACCACAGCTTTACCTTGGGTCTTTTCCATCTCATCAAGCTCTAGGATGCCAGGAATTTCTTGGGGTCTTTTCCCTGGCTAAGGGGTGTCACATGGACGCTCACTCTTTAATCACTTGCCCAGTTGTTGCCCATGTTTGCAATTAATCATTCCTCGTAAAAAGAAAATTAATCGGTTTCAATATTTTTGCGTTTCTCTGTAAATAAAATTTCTAAATTTTAGTTTTCACATTCTTTACCAAATTATATTTTTAGATCAAAATTTTAAACTGAATATAGTTTCATAATTGATTAAACTTATGTTCTTAATTGAATATATAGATTAAAATTTTAAAACTTCCTCTCTCAGTTCCGTATCAAATTGTGAAATTTTGAATCTCAATTGTAATTTTTTCTGTGAATGAAAATTTTGAATTTGAATATTTCAAATTAATGGATCATTTTATCTTGCAATCAAACTTCAATGGACAATATAAATGTTCATCTTGTAATAAAATTTCAAAATTAAAATTGTATTTATGATTTTGAAATCAATATTTCAAATTTGAATCTATGAATCAAATTTCTAAATTGAAATTTTAATTCACCTCTCGATTAAATTGTAGAATCGAATATTTCTAAACTTCATCTGTACATTGTTAAATTAGATTTTCATTTATAGTTTCTACAAATTAATTTAGTTTTTATCTTTAAATCAAATTTTAAACTTGAATTCTCAAAAGTTTATCTCTGAATTTTTTTTAAAATTCCATTTTTTAAAATTTCAAAATTTCAAAAATTTTAATTTTATATTGCATCTCTCAATGAAATTCTGAAATTAAATATTAAAAATTTTCATCTCCAAATCAAATATCCAAAATTCAACTCTAAATCAAATTTGAATTAATTAATTTTCAATATCACTTTTTAAAAATTTCAATTTTAGTTGTATCTTTGAACTAAATTTTAAACTCGAATTTTCATGATTTTATCATAAAATCTTTGAATCCACAATTTCATCTTTGAATCCAATTTTAAGATGATCCATGAATTCAATTTAATCTCTAAATATAAACACATTCAAATTGAATTTTCATAATGCAGTTTCTAAATCTGTAAGAAATTTACCAATCATGAAAAGATCAAAAGACAAGGGTAGTGTTTGGTTGGGAGTTTAGTTTAATTTAGTTTTGATAGTGGGTGGAGAGAGAAATAGAGTAATGATTGAAAATATGGGTAATGATTGGAGAGAGATGAGAAAGTAATAATTGAAGAAATAGGGTAATGATTGGGGAAAGAAGTAGGGTAATGATTGGTTTCGAAAACTAAAACTAAAAATAAAAGGGAACCGAACAAAGTGTACTTCGGTCGATTTTCTATTTTTTTGATTTCTCACATCAAGATGACAACTAAATTCGAAAATTTTGATCAAAAAGAAACTAAAATTCACTAAACGTAAAAAATACCAATTATTAATTAAAAATAATTAAACTGAGCCAAGAACCATATTAGGTTGATTACCTGGGTTTGGCCCGGTGGTATGAGAAATCAAATAAGTGTTTGTTCTTTAAGATGTTGCATATTTGAATTCACAATGGTCAAACACTCCAAACTTTAGTTCTATTAGAAGATTTGTCCGGTCGTTAATTTTACAAGCTGAGCTGATCTGATCTGATCTGGACATCCAGTCATGAAACAAAGTAAAAAGTTAGATTATCACATTACAAATACTACTAGTACTTTTTTTTTCGCATGGCAAAACAGAAAACATGTTACTACTTGTCCTTAATTTGTTTGTTTTGCCGACCTGCACTGCTCTTTCCCAGAAGCAGCACAAGGAAGGAGGAAGTCATTGGGGTCAGCGTTTGTATCGGTGGCGTGGCCCCCTGGTTAATCCCCCCACCCCAGTTCACCCTCCCCATTACATTATCCTATTCAACAAAACCCGGTCAAATTACATGTGTAGATACATATAATACTAATATATAGTACTAGTAGGGGAGAGAGAGAGAGAGAGAGAGAGAGAGAGAGAGAGAATCATCCAGTTGGTTTGGTGGGTCGTAGAAGAACTCCCAATCAGAGCCATTCTAGCTTGTGTCCATTAGCACTACTGGGCATTTTTAAGAAGCCAAGATGACGCTGAAAGTAGATCAAATCACATTTGACCCCTGGACACACGGTTGTGATTGATGGGTTTCGGATCAACGGTGCTGGCATATTGGGTTTGACAAATTTGGTCCCACTTTGATTAAAAAAATTGACCTCCTTTTGTGCCTCTCTAGAGATGCTCATATATTGCTTCACTTCAGCTCCATTACCCTTTTCATTCCTCTCTCTCTTCTTTCTCTCTCTAATTGGAGGTAGCCAAGTCAGAGCAGCCGAGGGAGCATCCGTCTCATCTTCAATACGGTGAGTCCTCCCTTCTCTCTCTTCTATCACTTATCTGAGTTAATTATTTTGCTAGGGTTTGGATTACTTTAGCGATTTCATTGCCTATCTTCAGTTTCAGTTCATGTATTAGCCCTTGACTTCTTATTGTTTGTGCTGACTTTTGATTGCTGAAATAGCTTCTAGTTTTAATTGGGAAATAAAGGTCTGTGGTTTTCATGTGATGTTAGGATCAGTTTGATTGGTAGAATTATTTTTTGATAACTCAGGTATCCAGGCCAGCTTATGCGCATCTGGGTCAGTTTGATTGGTAGAATTAGAGATGTGATTAGATAATAACTAATCATACAGGTTATACATCCACTTACTGGCCAATCAAAAATCATGACCTAACATGTATTGAGATGTATTCTGGTTTTGGGCAATGTTGAAATGATGTTTGGGATCTAGTTTTATCTTCATTAAGATCTAGTTTTAGGTTGATGGAACCAAACACCCTCCTTTTGGTGGCGAGATTTGGATTGGAAGGATTTACTGATAATTTCTAAGCTGGAGGGTGCGTAAAGCTTATGTGTGAGTATTTGGATCTACAAGTTTGGGTTCGAATTTATAGATGTTTGATATACTTCTTCTTTTGGGTTAAAACTTGAAAGAGCGTGGCTTTTTTTTACAAATAAGCTATCTTCTGAGAATAAATCGAGTAATCGACTACTGCAGCTTTATTCACCAATGGACGATATGATTTGAGTTTGCCCCCATCTTCCTCTGGACCTCTACTAATAGCTTCAAACATGAGGTTTTTTTTTTATCATGAAAAAATTCGCTCTTTTTGCTTGTTTTTTCCTCATTCTTTTTTTTTCTTATGAGGAAAGTCAAGGGCAGCCATTTTATTTCCTCTATTACATTCTTAGCGATTCATTTAAGTTGTGTTTGGATTGTGTACTTGAAGAGGGATGTCTAGAGGGAAAGGGAAAGGGAAAGGGAAAGCCAAGAAATAAATGAAGTTCCGACACTTCATTGTCATGTAACGTTTTCCTTACGAGTTCGTCGTCTAAAATGGCAGCCTTCCAGTTCGAAAGACGACATATTAGTATCCTTGTGCATTTTCAGCTCTTCTAAATTCAATTATACATGTGCCTTCCTGTTGGAAGACTTACATATTAGTATCCTTATGCGTTTCCTATTGCTTGTTTGTTTCTCCTCCTTTTCATTTATTGTGCTTGCAAATCTGATGAATATCTTCTATCTCATGCCTATATTGCATCTTTTCAGAATCGATTTCGTACATCTGAGGGGGAGATTTTGAAATGGATCTTAAGGAGATACCAAAGAAAGTACCCCCTGATCACCAATCTTTCAACAATTTTAATCTGCAGCAATGTCGGCAGAAGTGGGAAGAAGAAGATTCTTCAATGCAAGACTACGAGATGAACACTGAACAAAGCCAGTTCCCAGAATTCAACCAACCATCTGAAGCCCCATCTTCAGTTACTCCCAATCCAAATAATCAAACTAAAATCCCAGAATGGGATCCAAGGGCAATGCTGAGCAACCTGTCTTTCCTTGAACAAAAGATCCATCAACTGCAAGATTTGGTTCGTTTAATTATGGGCCGTAGAGGCCAGGGTCCCTCCCGGGCTGATGAACTTGTAACTCAGCAACAACAGCTTGTCACTGCTGATCTCACTTCAATTATAGTTCAGCTGATTTCCACTGCAGGTAGTATTCTCCCATCAGTATCATGTTGGTTTGCACTCTAATTGATTCATCAAGGCTGTGTGTGGATCATGGATTTCAAATAGGAATTTACTCAGGGAAAGGGGAACCAAATAAGTAGATATAGGTTCTTCACATTTTGGTTTCCCTTTCCCTCTTTAAATCCCTCCAAATACCTTCTTCCGAACCTATCTTACCTGGAAGGTAGATCATTTGGGTGCGAGGGATCAGGAACATGCACGTGGACACCACCTGCCCTAGATCATTGTACTTTAGGGGTAGACTTCTAAACATTCAAAAAGTATTATAATGTTCTAGTGGTAGACCTCCGATCTTTGCAAAATACTATTTTCCATAATTTGTGCAAAATGTTCCCGGGATAGCTTAATGTCTAGTTTTTAGATGTCTTTCCAAAACTCTAGTATCTCCAGATTTTTTGTTTATTAACTCTTGAGTTTTTTGTGAAAAACTTTAGCAGATTGCTTTGGATTGCTAAATTCACCACCAAGGTGTTGTGTTTCCAGGCATGCATGCATGCCAGGAAAAAAACCGTAAATCGCTAGGGTATTGGTTTCTGGTAACAGTGATCCAAAGATTCTAAACACAGCCTTTTTGTTCAACTTTTAGCGTAGGTAAAAAATAGTCTGCTGCTGCCTATCTCACTTCAATTGTCTTTCAACTTGTTATTTACTTTCAGGTAGTCTTCTCCCTTCTGTAAAGCAAACCCTGTCAGCAAATCCCTCATTTGGTCAACTTGGTGGAGTTGTATTTCCGTCTGGCCCAAATTTTAATGGAAATGGAAACAAGGTTACCGATCAGCCCAACCATGTTGATCTCAAAACTGAACAAAATTGGACTGAAGAACATGAGTCAAAAGATGAAGAAGATGGTGACGAAGGGGAAAACCTTCCACCCGGTTCCTATGAAATCTTGCAACTAGAGAAAGAGGAAATTCTTGCTCCTCACACCCACTTTTGTATGATTTGTGGAAAAGGGTTCAAGAGGGATGCTAATTTACGCATGCACATGAGAGGCCATGGGGATGAGTATAAAACTGCTGCTGCACTAGCAAAACCTAATAAGGAATCGAGCTCTGAGCCAATGCTTATCAAGAGGTATTCATGCCCATATGCCGGTTGCAAGCGGAATAAAGATCATAAAAAGTTTCAGCCTCTTAAGACCATCTTGTGTGTCAAAAACCATTACAAGAGGACCCATTGTGACAAGAGTTACACTTGTAGTAGATGCAACACTAAAAAATTCTCTGTTATTGCGGATCTCAAAACCCATGAAAAGCATTGTGGGAGGGATAAATGGCTTTGTTCATGTGGCACAACTTTCTCAAGAAAAGACAAGCTTTTCGGGCATATTACTCTTTTCCAAGGCCACACTCCTGCAATTCCACTGGATGAAACTAAAGGCTCGCTAGTTGGGCCATCTGATATAATGGAGACTACTGAAACAGCGGATAAGGTTGGATTTCTAGGTGTCAACTTTGGCTCAAACATTTCTAATGCGATTGGTGTTCAAAATGTCGGGGATGTTAAGGGGAGTGCTGATGATGATTCTGCGAGTTTTTTCTCGCCATTGAGTTTTGATGCGAGCAATCTTGGGGGGTTCCATGAGTTCCCACGACCTCCATTTGATGATTCAGACACTTCGTTTTCATTTCTGTTGTCTGGATCGTTCAATTATGCGCGGAAGAATGGAGGGGAGTCTGGTTCTAATGATCTTGAATGATATGGGTAAGTTGATTTTGGGCTTGTGGAAGGAATCCATTCCATTGTTTCCTTTTGGTATAGGTATTTGTGTGGTAATGTGATTCCATGTACTAGTAATTTCTTGAGCTTTAATAATAGTATTTCGTTTCTTTCTGTTTATTGGTGGCTCTTCTGTATGATTGGTGCTAGGTCGTTTAGGGGCCTGAACATCGCACTTGCACCATTACTTGGGAGGGGAACACTAAATATTTTGCAACAGAAGGCCTTGAAGCAATGTATGAAAAGTAATAACTCAGTGGTCTGGCATGGCCACGCGCCGCTCCAGAACATTTTAACTACCATACACTCTCTTTGGTCCACACACTTATTTATGAGTCCCCTGCCTGAATGGTGCGGAGGTCAAGAGTGAGTCCCTAGGCGATACGTCGCGATGTTCCAGTAGCACGAACAATAGTCCTATGTATTATCATCAATCCTCAAAAAAAGGAGAAAAGTCAGACTTGGTCTTTCTTTTTGGTTCTAGAAAAATGAAACATGGCAAACTGAATCAGTCATATGCAATTTGATAGACTAAGCTCTTGAAGCTCAAGGAAATGGCTATGATGCTCCCAAGTGGTATGGGAGCATCATACTCCCAATGAATTACAGACAACACTTAACATTCACTAAGGTAATACTTACCATTCACTAAGGCAGAACTTACTACACAAGTGTAGTAAGTTCTGCCTTAGTGAATGGTAAGTGTTGCCTAAGCAAATGGTAAGTGTTGTTTATTCTGTGGTAAGTAATCCTCCATTTTTTAGGTCGAAACCACCTCGTTTTGTAACAAAACCACTCTATTTTTAGTTTTTGGTTTTGATCTAAGGGCTGTGATTTATCTATTTTCAATCCAAAGGCTGTAATTCATTGGGAGTATGATGCTCCCATACCACTTGGGAGCATCACAGAAGTTTTGGAAGCTCAATGGTGGTCTGGACAAGGGGTGGCAAGTCCCACATCTAGAGTTCTGAAATTTATGTTGAGATCTCTGATTCACCACGGAAAAGAAACTTATGGTTTGAGATGCAAACAAAAGTCTATCTATGAGGTGATAGACCCCCTCGCCATTCTCAATTCTTGTTCTCATGTTAGTCGTAGTTTGGGATATTCTTGAAAGATGATTTTATTCATGAAATTGTTAGAATTAATAATGGATTGGGTACGGAACCTCTTTTTTTTCCATCTTAAATTAAATAGGTGAAATAGATAAAACCTTTTATCTACGGAAAATGATTTTCATACTCCCCTTTTAGCCACCCATACTCCTTTTTTTTTTTGTCTTTATCCACTTAAATTTACTATCTTGTCTTTTATTTAACTAGGGTTTGCTTTTGCCTACGGCACTATCTACCCTGTTTGGAATTATCCTTTGAATCTTGGAACACATTAATGGGTATCAAATTTACAGATAGTTACAAACTCTAAATCGATCTCTTTTTTGGTGGCACAAAAAAGAATTACTTGAAAGAATTACCTACGCATGAGACATGAGCAATTTCTGTAACTTAAAAAAAAAATAATGCATTGGTAAGATCCAAATTTAGTGGATCTGACATTTTTTAGAGAATTGGCCGTGCCTACGGCACTCCCAAAACATTTACCTGTACAATTCTTCGGACTTATGGTTAAAAGTTAGTAACAAAATAAAAAATGTAAAAGGAGAAACATAAAAGAAATATAAAAAGTTCTAATTAACATTTTTAATCCCACTACACAACTTCATCCGGGATAACACAAAAAGAAAAAAAAATCATCTCTTTTTAAATCTTCGACCACAAATATTTGCTAAAACTATCATAGCTCTTTCTTGATGTTTATTATAAAAAAAATATATTTAGGTTGGAAGAGAAGCCAATCTGCATCATTCCCCAAAAAAGTATTTTGAACGCAATACCTAGACACTTCTCTAATATTTACAACAGACTAAATCAACCATTCTTACACAATATTGATCCCATCAAATTTAACTATATTCCTATGAATATTTGGTTTTACAAATAAGGGAACACAAATTCAGCTATCTTTCTTATACTCCGTATATCGTTACCCTCTCCAACCCCTCACCAAAACCACTGCTCCCCTCACCTAATGCCACGCACATTACACAATCACTACCCTCCCGCTCTTTCTCTTCACAATAACAAAGATCAATTTCGTAGAGGAAAAAGCATTTTTGAAAAGAAAAAAAAAACAGAAGGGGTGAGAGAAGGAAAAATGGAAAAAGATGTAAAGGAAATAAAAGTTTTCCTCTCTCTTTCTTCTTTCCTTTACATTACCAAACACCAATTAATTGCAACAATCGAAAAAAAGAAACATGTAAACAGCCCTAGAATTTTACCAGAACGTTTAGGGAGAAAGCCTCTGTCATAGTTTGCTTATTAAAGAAAAGTATCCCTTCTCTCAAAACGATGATTACATAGAATAGGATGCATGTCAACCAGTTACCATTCAAAACCCATTTCAGAAATCAAAATGTCATTTATAGATAGAAGAGAAAAAACATAGCTTGCTTCAATAGGACCAAACACAGGGAAAAAAATTGTTGGCAACAACGGAAGAGAGGGAAAGACAGGACTCGGGTGGATTTGAATTGGGTACTGGTGAAGGTATGAGATGGCAATTGTGTAATATGTGCAAAGAATGTGAGCAATTTCTTGGAAGGAGCAGAATGCCTCTCAATACTTGAATTAAATGAATCTCAGTCCTTTTAACTTGTATTTGTGTGGTCTCCACACCTTTGTGTTTTATTAGGTAGATATACTTTTACACACATCTAAGGACAATATTGTAAATTTATGTAAAAAAGACGGAGAAAAAAAGAGTGTGAGTAGCTAAAAGGGGAGTGAAAATTAATTCCTTCTATCTATTTCACTTATTCGACTCGATCTTTTGGAGCCTGTACATGATTTGAATCCAATGAAAAGATTCTCTTCAAGTGAACAAAGACATCTATCAGTACAAACAATTACATCTATCTTCAAATAAATTATCCTTCGTATGGTACTTCCATGATGGTTGGAACAAAGGTTCCGTTTGTTTGGGGGTAAAATATTTTTTTTACCTATTTTTTGGTGTTTGGTTTTGTAAAAATGAGAAAAATATTTTACATTAATTGGATGAAAATGACTTGCCCTTAAATCTTTCATAAGTTATTTTCCGAAATGAATCTGTTGCCTTCTACTACAATTTTCACTGCTCAGTTTCCTCGATCGTGAGTCCTGACCCACGTTCAATTCTAATATTCTCAGATTTCTCCACTGTTTAAGCCTCCTCTCTCCCTCTACACTATTTTATCTCTTTTCTAAAAGTATTTTTCAAGTGCCAACAAAACATAGAAAAATAAAAGTTTAAAGTTTGTTTTCTGAAAAAATATTTTACATAGAAAACATTTTACATCGAAACAAACGGAGCCAAAGACACATTTGATTATTAATTCTATAATGTGACAAATAGATAAATGCATTTATCTGCACGAACCAATTAATAGTTCAAGTTAGACACTCCCATAATCTATTTATGTCAAATAAGTAATATTGCGGGGTTGAAGGAAAATAGCCAAATTCATGTCTTATTCTTTTTAATAATCTATACTTGTCAAAAATTTAATTTATAAAAGCGAAAGTAACTTATTTTCCCAGTCTAGATCAACAAAATTAGGATATTCTGATTTATTTATTTCTTAGTTTACATCTAATGAATTTATCTGGATCAATACATGATTTTCTTAGTGTTCCTAACCCTCCGGCCGAAGACTAGTGGTAGGTGGTCTCGAAGAGCTTTCGGGATAAGGGTAGCCTAGTTTGTAAGCACAACAATGAATCACAGCGAATCCTCAGATGACCTATCTAAAATTAGGGGGGAGATCCTTAGTAGTGGTGACTCTTTCATTCTTCCACGAATTGATACATGTACTGAATGCTCATACAAGAAAGTTGACTCCTGAATCTGGAACCTGTAGGGTTGCTCCAAGAAATCTTGCATGCTAACGGTAATGCTAGGAAAGCTCAATAAATGCAGACGTGACCGCAGGTAGGGGTAGAGGAGGAGCAAGAGACATCAACTCTGACATAGCTAATAGAAGATCAAGATTTGAAACAAGGTAAGAACAAAACTTAAATCATTAGCACAACAACTATTAGCTTCCATAAAATTTCCTTCTTTAAAAAACGGCTCATCTACCTTTTTGAAAATCATACATTTTTGTAACAATACAAACAGAAAAATATAAAAGAAAAAGTGTGACAAAATACATTAAAGAAGAGGCCGTCTCATTGTTCCGAACAAAAAGTTTGCCCCACTCTCTTCCCCTTCTATCAATGGATAAATAAAAAGAGTTTATAAACACAACTTCAAATTTACTGTATGCAGCCAATTTTTAAGTAAATCACATTCGGACAAAAATGCCCTCAAAAAAATAGACAAAAATACCCATACTTTTACTACATACAACCACTACCCACTCCTCCTCCTCCTCCTCCTCTTCACACCAGCAACCCACCACCACCACCACAACCAACTCCATAACAGCGCACCACCACCACTACTCTCCTATTCTCCATGTTCTCCCTCTATGTTCTTCTCCACCATGACACCTCCAATTCGTTCTCTTCTCCCTCATTCTCCCTCTGCAAATTTATTATCCTTTTTGTTTGAAGTTGATTTTTTTTATTGGTTTCTCCTCTTTTATGTCTTCATCAGTTGCTTTATTTTTCTTCTTATTTTTTTTTCTTCCTTCTGTTTGTCTCTAATGGATGTTCTTTTCTTCTTCTTTTTCCAGTTGATATCTTTTTCCTTCATTTGTTTCTTCTTTCTTCAATTGATTTCTTTTTCTTAATTCCTAAGTTATATTTGTCATGATTTTCTTATTCTCGAGGTCATCTTCTTCTCTTCCTCAAATGATCTTCTTATTCTTCTTGGTTAATTCATCTCTTCCTCCTCCTAATTCAAATTTTGTCTTCCTCTTTTAGTTGATCATGTTTAGTTTTACTTCTTTTTAAGATAATTTTTTTTTAATTTCTTCATTCAATTGATTTGTTTTTTTAATTTCTTCATTCAATTGATTTGTTTTTCTTTCTGTTATTTTTTCTTGTGCAGTTGATCTTTTTACTTTTCAACTTCAATTGATTTTCTTCTTATTTTTCAAACGTCTTCAATTGATCTTCTTGTTCTTCGGTTCCCCTCTCTGTTTCTTTATCCATTTTTATGACTTGTTTTTAGTTAATCTTTGGATGATTTATGTTATCAATGCCAAATTGGAGAACGAGCTCAAAGTCTTTTAACATAAATTTTCTATCTCAAACAATCCATGTTAGGATCATGTCCTCATCTTCTGTGTATTCATGTTGCTTTAACGACATAACGACTTTGTAATTCTGTTAGTATCATGATTTTATTTTGTAAATGAATCAATATAACATGAGAAATTAAGTGCTGGACTACCAACTATTGGGTCGAACTCTTCTTTCCACTCGTGAACACATGATTTGGGTTTCTTTTTAGCACTTATGCTTTAACCTATCTCTAAGCTTGATCCAACATCAACTCCAACCTTTTTAAATGTCACCAAATCATTTGTTGCACCTACAAAGAAATAATTAATCCATTAATCAACAACTAAGCATACATTGGAGGAATTTACATAATACAAATGCAATACTACCCTAGAATAATAGGATAAATATGCACTTTTAACCATTCATCACACCCCAACCAGCTTATTGCTAGTCCCTAGCAATTAGGGCAACTAATGAGATTACTCCAACACCGAGAGGTAAAAGTGAAAACTCAACAAATTAGTACAAAGAACCAAAATGAACATGGTGGTTCCGGCCGTTGAATTTATAATAATTAAAAAATTGACACAAATCAATGACTGGAAACCCTTTAGTAGCACAAGGGGTTTCGGGACAGAGAAAATCAAACCGTTGGAGAGGAGGTCCTTTCCCACGAGTATTTTTTGTATTTAAATTTGAATCACTTATGTAGGAAGGGAGTAAAAAGAAAAAGGGGTTGTACCGTGTGTCTTTTTTCATGAATCTTTCCCAAGTGTCGGAGAGTGTTGAAAATCTTTCCATTTAGAAAGATTTGTAGGTTTGATTCATGAAAACTGTAGTTGATTCAAAATTATTGTGCATAGAAAACTTGTTACATATGTAGGGTACAAGTATTTTGTGTAAAATAGTTTTGACATGAACAAAATTGGTTTTGACATATACACTTCATTAAAACCTCTTTTTCCTTTACTCTTTAGGAAAGTGATTCAAATTTAAATTAAGAAAAAAAATACTCGTGAAAGAAGAGTTGTAAATCTTGTATAAAATCTTTGGGTAAATCTTGACCCTTTTTTGAAAATCTTTCCGTTTACAAGTCGACCCTTTTTTGTTCATGCCAATGGTATTGAAAAATCTTTCACGAATCTTTTCCAAGCGTCATCTTGTTCTTGTAGGTTTAGTCTCTCTCTCTCTCTCTCTCTCTCTCTCTCTCTCTCCACACAATCCCCCCTCCCGCCCCTCTTCCCTCTTTCTCTCTGCACACATAAAACCCTTTCTCTTTCCACACAAAGACTGTAGTTGGGTGAGAATGGTGAGGGAGAGAGGGAAGCTGGTGTATATGGTGTATAGAGCTTTGAGCTACAGTCTGCGCAAGGCTCGAGGCCTGGAACCCTCTCATCTGGTTCCACGCCATCTCCCTAGGTTATACTTCTCTGTCATCCTGTACGTGCATATCATCATATACGTAATTGTAGACAATGTTATTATGTATAGCATTTTTTAAAGTTGGTAAGAGTTAAGATTTTGGATACTTAAACACCTCTCTCTCTCTCTAGGAGGCAAAGAGTTCTTGGTCATTTCTAAGGTTTCAGCTGCTCGGGGGCTTTCCTCCTCTCTTTATCTCTCCCCCTTCCTCCCTATTTTTCTATGTTTTCTGCCATTTTTTCCCTCTTCCGCCTTTTTTTTTTCTGTTTCTTTTTCTTATTAAAAAATGACCGACTTAGGTATAGGTGTTAAAGATGGTGGCGATGGAGATTGGTGCTGGGGGTCCTGGTTCTCGATGGTATCTTGCCTTAGTTGTTTATGGGGGGTCGATTTGCTGGTTTATCGGCACCCTTTTGGGGGTTTCGGCCGGCGACGGGAGCGTCGAATGGTAAGGTTTCTTGATTTATTGTTTTTCTCCTCCTCCTCTTCTCTTTTTTTTTGACCCCCTATCTTTGTGGTCTACTTCTCTTCTCGCAAGACCCTTTCACTTCTGGTAACCATCCCTCGTTGTAAGTTACCAAATGAGCTCTTTGTGTTAGTTAGCGATGGATATTCTTGCTTCCTTTTGCTGTTTGGAATACTATCACCTGTATGTTTTATGTTTCATTCAAAGCAAACGGGGTAGTGTTTGTCATTTGGAATTTTGTTCTATTTGTGTTGTGATTGTTGTTTTTCTTGATCAGGTGAAAGAAGCTGCAATTCCAGTGATAAAATGTTGCATTGAGAGGAGGCCAGATATAAATATCTTGATGACGACAATGACTCTGTCTGCATTATTAGTTGAAATCTGGTTTGTTTTTGTTTTCATTTGTATTCTGTTGTTCAAATGGTGTTCAATTTATTTTATCCATGTTTGGTCTAGAGACATCATCGTACTAATACCATCTAAAGTACTATCTGCCTTTTCCTATTGTATTCATTATGACTTATGAACTTATATAAGCTACAAGAATCTCACTATTAGCGATGTGTAGTTAAACTTAACACCTTTTTTTGCTCAATTTTTCCAATGCAGCCCTTTGTTGTGGTTTCCACCTGTGTTGTAAGTGGGGGTTATGGTTATTTCATAACTCATAGCATTTGTGGGGATTACCATTATGCCTTTTAGACTTTTAATGTTTTTCTAATATGTCCTTTTTAATTACCTAATTTTTGTCGGCTTCTCCTAATTTTTATGAGGGTATCTATGGAAAATGGGGGTGGTGTTGGTTAGTGAATGGTGGTACAGTGGTTGGCGGTATGTAGATGATGGCAGAGCGGTGGCATCGATGGTTGCAGCTTTCGGCAGGTGAGGTAAAAGAGGAAGTCTGCTTTGTAGAACTTGGCTCTTTCTTCTCCTATGTATTTTGACTTCTCACCCTTTCTTATTATGTAAAACATGGGTTGTAATTATTTAATACTTTTGGCCGATGATGTATGATTATAAGTGATGATTATTTATCTTTTTTCTTGTACTAATGTCTAGAGTTTCTATTAAGACTGCTAGAGAATGATTGGAGACCATTGCATCACTGATTCTGCTTTATTTGGGTTCAACGTTTGGGTGAGTTTTCTATGAAATAATCTATAGAACAATGAAGGGTTGATATGTTGTGCTGAATAGTTTTTCTTTTTTGACCATGTGTTTGTTTGATCTCCTATTTGAGAGACCTTGTTCTTTATCTCCAATTTTTATTTTTGTAGACTCTCGGGCCTATGCTTTACCCATACGCATGAAATCGTTTTGCAGTTGAAATTGGGTAACATCTAGAATCGGAAACCGAACATGTCACCATGGTTCCCAACAAATTGATTTAATCGAATTTGCTTAAGAGTACGACCCACCAGAAACCATGCTTATTCAAGTATCGGTGCGTGACCTTTCTTCAAGACCATGCTTTTATTCAAGACCAAAGGAAAAGAACAGAGAAAATAAGGAAGAACAATATTTGGTTGATGAAATTTAAGAGGTCAGAGAAAAAAATTGACATTATAATTTAACACAACACGAATTGAATACACACCCAAAAAGACAAGACATGATAACACTGAAATTTGCAATTGGGGTGGAATGTAGTTGGTAACTTGGTGCCTTCCTGAGCTCTCTTATACTCTCATGCACATGGGCATGGCTTGATTTTTGTAAGCACTCATCCTCTCTCCAAGTCCCTAGGATAGACTAGATTAGGTTTGACGAAAGGGGAAAAAATAAATAAAAAAACATCGAAATTTAAACAAGTAGGGTTAACCTTGACAGGAGCCTGAGATTACAAAACATGATGAGAACCTCTACTGCCAATCTTTCACCCTTTTGTAGATGTTGGGTATTCTTTCGCAAGAATCCATAAGCTTCTTTTGTCTGTTTATTAGCTTTCGCAAAATGTGGCAAAGGTTGGCACAATTTGACCTTTGATACTATGCCATGCATTAACGATCTAACTCTTTCTTTGTACAATATATATCATATCCTATTGTCATTCGAAATTCTTACAAGAGTTTTCTATCACTGTTATGTTTCCGATTACCCTTCAGCGGTAACTAAGGCAAACAACATAGGAAAAGCACCCATTTCTGTGTGTTACTCTTTCAAATTCCCAAGAAAGAAATTGGGCGGAAATCTTGAAACGCATCGAAACTTCAAGCAATGAACTAATTAATTTCCTAATTACAAATTAAATAGAAAGTGTAGTAAATAAATAAGAAAGAAAAAAGAGATGTTGTAGACGGATGTCACGGATGCTAAAGATGACTACCCCATACCCACAATCAAATATGGGGACTTTCAACTGGAGAAGGAAAGTTTGAGGTTTAGGCTGGATTTGAACTTGAATTTGACTGAGGTGTAGGATGGTTCGGTGTGAAATCCAACAACAAATGCTAAATTGCTTGCGTTGGAAAATCGAGGTTTCCGTTGGTTTCGTTCCCCTTTTTCTTCTCAGTTAAACTGGCCTTGTATTTTCTTTTTCCTGTTATACCTTTATCTTTCTTTCATTTCTATGACAATGAGTTCCACAGACCCTAAATTTTCGTGTGGAGAGAGAGAGAGAGAGAGAGAGAGAGAGAGAGAGAGAGAGAGAGAGAGAGAGAGAGCACAAAAGGGCCAAAACATACTCTTTTACTAAACCTGGCCTAATAAAATATTCTCTTTTCTTAGAGCATAATATACGAGCAGTTGTTACGCAAAAGGGCCAAAACAACTACTGAAATAATGGAATTTTGGATTCAAGATTTATTCTTTTTGCGCTAGATGAGAGGTTCACATCTAATAATTTACACTAGAAGTGAGCTTTACCTAGAAGTGAGCCTTCCTCACCCCAATAAAGTTATATAGTCTAAATGCAAACACATTGGCATGCACTAAGCCTCCTAGATCCCGACTGGGTGGTGATCTTTCTCAAGACCATAGGAGTAAAAAGAGGTATTTCAAAATACCTCCTTTTTCACCCGAACAATCTCTCCTAGGATCATTTTTTCCCTTTGAAATTAAAGCAACAAGAGCTTCTTCTTTTTTTTGAAAACGGAATACCTCTTTTTTTGCTGGCCGCACACACGAGCCCTCCCATTCACCCAACGACTGATCTAAAAACTCATTCTTCCTAAATGCATGTTCCTAGAAAGGAAAAAAAATTGGGCTACTTCAATATTCCTGGACTCCTGAAATTTAGAAGTGTATCACATTTGCTATTAAGATTCAATCAACAGGCGTCCTGGTTTAAAGCGGGAGGTCCCAATTCTGCCCCATCAGTAATATGCCTAGCCGCATATAGTATATACTGGGGAAAAGAACATAAAATATGGAGGCTTTTGTTGGGATATGATAATTGTCATCCTTCAAAGACGGCAATGATGCTTGCAAGATGCATAATGCAATAACAGAAACACACAAATTTGCGATCCAAAAAGAATGCGGTCATTTGATTGTAATGTACGAGGTATGAGTCATACCACCTCAAATTTCTGAATCACTTTGCAGAAAAGGAGAGTTGAACGCAGGTTCTACTACAAAATCACTGGACTAAACATATCATTTTTTTAACTCACTAAAGTCTGAGCATAACGAGAATTGTGGAGCAGTATGAGCTTCAAACCCTTGGCGCCATCTACAGACTTTGATGGGTTCTTCGTGGGGCAGCTGCAATATTTCTCCCTCAGAATAACATCGTCTTCGCAAGACCAAGTAGGTCCTCTAGGAGAGCTGTCGGTCCACAAGAACCTCTCTGAGAATGGGTTCACCAAACTTTCACGAAATTCTTCTACTGTCTCACAAATCAAACCCTGGAGGAAAAAAAAATCAGATATTATAATGCTCATATTGCACACATGGGTAATTTTGCTATTTTTTTTTATCAGAACACATGGGTAAAATGAGAATGATGAACATATTTCATCAGTCAATGGAGCCCTTCATTTTATTTTAGCTCCTTTTTTTTTTTTTTTTTTTTGGGTGGGGGACTTGGGGGTGGGGCGGAGAGGGCACAAATTCTTCATTAGGTTCACATTCAAAGTAGATAAAATCAACTCAAGTTATTAATGAATTCCTTCATTTTAGTTTACTTTCATGCTTTTATTCCTTCTTTTTGTTGTTGTTGTTGTTGGAGATTGGTAGGGAGGAGACACTTTATCCGCAAGCAGCATTAAGGGTTCTGAGGTCCTGCATCAAGTTATTAGCATCTGAA
>BPLS01000227.1:53447-78803 GCA_019656275.1 Rhododendron kiyosumense | reverse complement strand
GTACATAAAATAGCCTTATACACTCTACATAGCTAGTTTTGGCATAATTAAAGACGGTGTAATTTAAGAGAGGGAGGTACATAAAATAGCCTTATACACTCTACATAGCTAGTTTTGGCATAATTAAAGACGGTGTAATTTAAGAGAGGGAGAATCAATGCTGGAGTCTTACTTCTGCCATAGATTTGATCTTCAAAGTGACGTCATTAGTAAGAAGAACAAGCTGTCCATGATTCATAGTCTTCCTGGAAAGGAGAGCATATTCAAGGATGTGGTCTTCGGCAGTTGGTGAAACAATTTCGAGTAAACTCCCCCAAGGAGAAAAGGGTATTTGGCTTGCCGCCCCACCTGGGAACCCGCAGTTCCCCTCACTGAACTGAGACATAGGAGAAGCAGGTGGGGTCGGCGAGATAGGCCTTCCCTCCTCCTCTGAGCTCTGAACATGAATCCACCAACTTGTATTCACCATACACTCTTCAATCCATTGTAAAGCAGAAGCAGCCTCAGTTTTTCTTCGAAACAGGCTACCTCGTCGGTTCAAGCAATCCAGTTCCCTTATGACTGATTTTAAAAGGCATTGCCCGTATTCGTTAGAAGACTAAACACTTCACATAAAATTGTTGGATAGACTTGACTTAAATAAGGGAACGGAAAACAAAGTTGTGAAAGTTGATTACCTATTCGTGGAATGATCAACTGTGTTCCCTTGAGACCTTGCAAAAGCTGTAATGCCTTTCTTGACTCCTTGTGCAGAAAACAATTAGTGTCCACTACCATGTTCCACCTCTTCTTTTCCATTGCAATGGACTTTTTCTGCAAGTCAGTTATACAACCATATGCACAAAAAACCTCATTATAACCTGGAAAAAAGTGAATAATACACAAAAATCCGAACATTCAGTCATACTTAAAAAAGTTTACTGACCTTCTCCACAGTCTGAACATAGTTAGCAGAATTGCCGTTTTCCATTGCGGCACTAAGAAAAGCAGCTTCTGACTTGCTCTTGCTGCAGGAGTTCTCAAGTAGAGGCTGAAATGGTACTCTTTTGACTCTACTCTTCATTGGCATCACCTCTGGTTTCAGATTTTCTTGATTCCTGGAGAAACACTTCAGTGATTTATGTTCTTTGAGCACTTTTGGTGTCTGGTTCATTTTGACTGAAGGGGCACGATTGCCTTCTTCTAACGGTTGTGACTGTTTGATTTCTCCCATCTTACTCTTCTTCATCATGGACCTTAGTAGAAGAGTATTAGGAGTTAAGTTCTCTTTGTCTGGAGTAAAGGGTTCTTCATTTTCATCTAAACCAGTGGAAAGACCCTTTGAGATCACCTTGCTTTTCAAAGATGATGATTTGTTTGACATGAGAAGACCCATATTCTTCCTGGACCTCAGTATAAGAGTATTTGGAGTAAAATTCTCTTTGTCAGGAGTAAAGACTTCATCATCTCCATCTGAACTAGAGAACAGAGCTTTTGATATTTCCTTGTCTTCAATATCCAGATGACATGGTAATTCAACATCAGCATTTCTGTCAGCTCCTTTGCTCTTTCCTCTGCTCTGACCAGTTTGAATCTGAAGAACACTAGAAGGTTTTCCTCTTCTCAACCAGATGCTAGGTAAATTGAACTTCTGCTCTGAATTCATCAAAGGGCTATCTGGGTTTTGTTTTTGAGACCCTCCACTGGAAAAGGGAGTGTGGTGGCTCCGCTTTTCATTATTGAATTCAAGAATTTTCCTCTGTTCATAATAGTTTACTGATGGATCCTGGTTCTCAACTATCTCAAGTACTTCAGAAATTTGATGGTCTTGTCTTAAAGGGCACTGGTTTTCCAAATATTCATGTGGAAATAAAGACTCCGTAGTTTCCAGCAAATTGAAATTTTGGTCGAACCCTCTACTAGCGGTTGAGTTTTTCACCTCAGATACCATTTCTGTAGTTACAGAAGGTTCTGGGCTCTGGTTATCTCCAGACCAGAGGCTAGAAATCTCCTCATGCTCATGATCTGTCTTTGAATCACTTTTGTTTCCTATTTCTTCATCAGAAAACGAAGGTGAATCCATGTACCCTGGTAATGGAGGTGGTGCCGACAGTACCATCACATTGTTCAGCAACAGTTTCGAATGATCGTCAGAAAATCCCAAATCCATACCCTCAAAATCGTGATCAAGTGATTGAATTGCGTTATTTTCAAGAATCAAACAGTTCTCATCCTATACAATAACCAAAAAAGAAGAAATTAAATGAGTCAAGAAACTCAACAAACAGATTGTGAGCAATCTACATTCCATGTAAATTGAAGCAAAAAATTTCCAAACCCATTTCCCTCGGTGTGGGAGGACCATTCCCTCGCCCACCCGGGATTCAAGAAACAAACCTTTATACAATAAAGTAGGGGAAAAAGAGAGGCAAATACGAGTCGAGCAATACAACAATGTCAACAAATATGTGTTGAGAACTCTACATTTCATGGCAGTTGAAGCAATCATCAAGTTATTCAATTAGGGTAGTTTCAAGAACCAAACAATTCCATCCTACTACAGTCAGAAAAGAAAAGATAATATGAGTCAAGAATTTATACAAACACATTGTGGCCACTCTACATTTCAAGCCAATTGAAGCAAAAGAAAAGAAAAAACTCTCACCTGATCCGTTCCTCCTCCTCCTCCCTCCTCCATGGGCCCGGATACATCCAATGGGAACGGGTTCTCCATGTCGTAGGCATGACTCAAAGGAACCCAATGAAGCCTGTAGACCCTACTTGAGCCACCTAGCTGCAGCGTATCCCCCTCATTCATCTCTACTCGAACCCCCGCTTCAATCTTCTTTCCCGAAACCCATGTCCCGTGTACTAAAAAAAAAAGAAATTCAACAACTCATCAAAGCCCAAAATCACATGCATATATGTCAATTGAACAACAAAAGGACCCAAATTCAAGAACACATCAAACCTCAAATCACATGCATATGTGTCACTTGAACAAGGAAAAACCAAAAATCAAAGAACCCATCAAAAGCTCAAAATCACCAGGCATATATATCAATTGAAACAACGAAAAGACCAAAATTCAGGAAAATCACAAGGCGTATATGTCAATTGAAACAAGAAAAACCAACATTCCAGAACCCAATAGAGCTCAAAATCACACGGCTGTCAATTGAAACAAGAAAACCCTACTATTCAAGAATCCGTCAAAAGCGTGAATCGAAATTTATCTATGTGTCAATTGAAACAAGAAAAAAAACACAAAACTCAAGAACCCTTCAAGGCTCAAAATCACAAGGCAAGAAAAACCCTATATTCAAGAACCCATAAAACCTCGAATCACAATGTATGTATATGTATATGTATACACACACACACACACATATAATTAAAGAGTTACCAGATGATAAATCGGTGAGGGAGAGATGGTGGGAAGAGGGGTTGGAGTGGATGCGGAGGTGGAATCGGCTGATGCTGGGGTGCTCCAAGATGATGTTGCAATCTGGGTGTCGCCCAACTAACAACAATGTTTCTTTCTCGATTTCTTGAATTGGTGATGGTGGGTCACCACCATCTTCGATTGGTTCGTGTTGAGGGAAGGGAGGCGGGGTGTCGAGGAGGAAGATGTTCTTGAGGATGGCGTTGTTCTTGAGGACAGTGTAAACTGGGATTATTGCCTTTTCTTCTTTCTTGTCAACCATGGTGGGGGCAGAGAGAGAGAGAGAAAGGAATTGGTGGGGATCAGGAAAATGCAGTGGGTGGGGTTTTGTTGTTGAGTAGAGTGGAATGGAGGAGGGCGTTGGGGGGTTTTCTGAATTGAATCTTGAAAACTTGAAAAGATGACCGTTGCCCATTTTCTTGACACACCATTTTTTTTTATTTAAAATTTGGCATTATCTGAAATATGAGGTCGAATTGTTATTCTTTTGTTGTTTTTTTTTTTTTCCAGTATAAACATCACTTGTGGACTGTTAGGTATTTTACATTTTTCTATATTTTTTTAAGCGACGTGAAGCAGTACTGGGAAAAAAAATTAAAATCAGTGGGAAAAAAAATTAAAATCAGCATGGAGGACTTTTGAAGAATTCTCTCCAATTCTGTCCATCTAAAAATGACTTCGTTCCTCAGCATTGACAGTCCTAGAAATTGAACACAATGAGAGCATTCTATTGATCTCAACCGTTCAAATTTACTTTCCTAATCAACCGCGACGAGATAATACTTAACTCACTAAGGTTGTATATCACCATCCAATAATAAACGACAGTGAATACGTAAGTTTGTATCAGTTTACGAGCACTTTGACTATTTTTAAAAGGAATTTATCCACACTTCATTTTTTTTCATCTACATTTCTTTTCTTTTTTTGTCCTTATCCATATAAATTTAGTTTCTTGCCCTTTTCAATTCACTTTTTCATACAGGGCAAAATAGTAATTCATGTGGATAATGACAAAAACATAGCATGGATGGTAAAAAAGAAAGTGTGGATATCATTTTCCTTTCAAAATCTTAAAACTACTGATTGGACAAATCTTCAATCACTCAAAAAAAAATTTTTTAATTGAAATTTGAAATAGTTAATCGCATTTGTATAGTGAGATTCATTCACCCGGTATCTTAGTAGTAAGTGAATAGTGATACCGTGTTTAGCAAAATGATGTGTATCATAAAGGTGAAAACCTACCAAAAATCATAAAGGTGAAGTTTTAGGTTGAAATTTAACTACAGTATAAAAGTTACGAAATTAACTGCAAAAAGAAATACAAAAAACACAGTTAGATGCATGAGCAAAAAATTTTTGATTGGATACTCCTTCAAAACTTCCTAAATTAGAATTTTACCTAATTTGTCTTGCATTTTCATGGTTTTTGGTAAGCCTGTATCGCAAAGGTCGCTGTAATAAATTCCAAAAAAAAAAACAAGAAATGAAATGACAGAAACAGAAGCCCAGAAATGCTGTTGCTATGTACGTTCGTCACATAATCATTACGACAATGCAATGCTAAGTATCTGCTCAAATGATTTGTGGTAATCAAGCAACCAAAGCAAGACATGGTTTATACTTACCGATAGATAAGACACAAAAATAATTGAAAACACAAGGTGGCTCGGTTAGTTCCACCATTTAAAGTAAACTATGTCACTAGAGTTACAACCTAGACAAATAAGGAAGAAACAAAATGGATCCCGCTTTAGAAGCTGCACTTCAAAGTCGGGAATTCGTCGGTTAGTGAAGCAGCAGAAGAGCAAATCAATCCTCCTTGTTACGTGAAAGTCTAGCACGGTGTCGAAGCTCAGCTTTTTTCCACCTGACAATCAGATGGCATAGAGAAAAGAGGGTGTTCACCTGCAAATTTACATTAACAATTGGGCATTCAGATCGATTTTATTTTTTGGTTTGTGTGCGCAGAGAAACAACTCATATATGAACCATGAAGTATAGTGCAGCCCCAAGCTAGATGATAATCTCGAAGATACAAGTCAGAGACCAGAAACTAAAGATAGCAAATTAAGATGAAAAGCTACATAACTAGTGCTAAAACAACTCCCACCATCTTCTGCGGATTGAGAGTTGAAATTCAACTGGAGTATTACACATATAGAAGGGAAAAGGGTACGCAGTGATTGTGAAAACTAACCAATATTATGATGGCAATGACAAGAAGAGGCCCAGACCATAGCACAGAGAGAAAGAGTCCACGTGGATCAAAATAATCCTGGCCTGCAAAGCTTTTCCAGTTGTCTCTCAAAACACTATTGAGTGTCTCAGCAAAATATACACCAGCCACTGCAACACATCAACAGCACATATTAAATCCAAAGAGCATATGTAACAGAAGATGAATTTATTTAGAATGTAGACTTCTGGCCATGGTACAAATTCTAGAAGTCAAAAAGGTCCAACCTCTTCTTTAAGCGCTTTGTCTCAAGATGGAAAACTAATGAACTTCTAGTAGTATGTTAGAATAATCAAGACCCTCAATATCCTAGCGTTGCGGACTCACTTTTAACCATAAGACTTAATTCTGATGTGGTGAACTAAGTGGTCCAAAGCGACTCTGAAATTGTGTCTATTCATTTTGATAAAAGTTCTTACAAGGAAACAAGCCAATTATAAAGTAATTAAATCTAGAGCGTGTAGTTTTGTATAACAAAATATAAAACAGATAAATAAATTAACAAAAATAAGGGATTTGGTTTAAGTGAAGATTTGGGGTTACTATTAGCAACGAAGTAATTACAACGAGTTTTATTCTTTGAAAGCCAAGACACTGCCGTTTCATGTATGTAACTATTTTCAGATTCAAAAGTTTGTTTTGCCCCCTCACTTTGCCCCAAAATTTTAGGAACTCTTTCCACCTCATTATTCTATTCTCCTCACCCTTCCTTCTCTTGCCCACTCTAGAATCCTTGGCAAACCCAACACCATGGCTGCAAATCAACATTGATTCTATTCCTGATAAATAACATTTCTAATGTTGGTGGATAAACTTTAACACCGTATGGTTTTCGTCATTGTGAGTCTCCTCAAGCTAACCATCCATAACCGTTGACCGGTAATCAATGATATTATTAGATCATTAACCACCAACTCATCTAAAAGCTTAAGTTATTGGAGAGAGGAGCAACTATATTATTTATATTCTCAACACGCATCATCATGTGTATAGCCAAAATCTCCTCCATTAGGTAGGCGGTGAGATTCGAACTCATGATCTATTGCTTGCTCTAATACCATATTAGATTATTAACCACCAACTCATCTAAAGCTTAAGCTATTAGAGAGAGGGGCAACTTTATTATTTATATTCTCAACAAACATAACAGCATCAGACCCGATATTGCAATCTGGAAGATTCACAGCCTAATCCCAAAAACTCGGGGTATCAACTCAAAAGTCTAAACCCAGGTCGTGAGAGGCTAGGCCAAAGATGGTGGAGAAATAAATAAACAAAGAAACGTCAATCTTATCTGTGTTGCGATTCTTGCAATCCATATCAGTGGTTAAAATGGTGGTGATTGTGAAGAGAGAATGTAAGAAGAACAAATTATTGTATGCTATGAAAATAAAAATCAAATTAACCATTAGAAGAGAGTGAGTGGAACAGACATTTGACATCTCTAAATGGTTGTTTTTGGCAAGTAAAGTGAATGAAACTACAGAACTTGGCTTGGCTTCTCAAGATTACCAAAGCAGCACGGACAGGGACACAAACGGACACACTGACTGGGCAATTTAAAATAAAAAAAGACGTGAGATGATGAGCACACGTTGGCTGTTGACCATATAGACAATTCCTAGATATATACACACACACACACACATTTATGTATATACAATATATATTCCCCAAGAAATTTAACATAGAAGACTGTATATTTATAATGTAAGGTATGAATACATCATTAATCCAAACTCGTCAAGTGTAAATTTGTTGAATCACTCCATACATAGATGGCATACATCAGCTAAGACAAACATTTGTAAAGTTAATAAGTGTAAAGGACGACAGATGAAAAGGAAATATGGTTCTTATCCTTTATTTTTTTTTATAAAGAAAACACTAATAATGGGCTGTCTATTGCAGATCTCTCACATCAAAGATGAGGGGTTGAGGAAGTAGTGCTATATGTGAAGTACCATAAAAGCCCACAAATGTTTGTTTTTTTGGAGGACACTGCAAGCTGGAAAAAAGAAAAAAGATGTTTTAAATGGTTGCTGCATTTAGACCCTGGGTTTTAGCTCAATGGTCTATTCCCCCGGGGTTTTGAATCTTGAGGGTGAGGTATGGGTTCGTGCTATGGAGCAGCGACGGCCCTTTTGTAGAGATATAATTTATACTCCCTCCGTCCCATATTGCTTGTCCTGTACGGGGAATCTAACATTTTAAGGGGACATGCAATCAACGCATGTCTCTCCTTAAAAAGTTTGATTAGATGTTCAATATTACCCCTTCACTAAAAACTACTCGTCATCATTTCTGAGAGGTAGTTTGTAAAATTTACACACTTTTTAGGTTGACTTTCAAAGAGGACAAGCATTTTGGGACATCCCAAAATAAAGTACATGACCAACAATATCGGACAGAGGGAGCAACATACTAAAATACTGTCACCTGGCCCAAAAAAGAGAAGAGAAGAAAAGAACGATTGCTGAGTGTGAAAGACTTTCAAATTGCCGAAAACTGTATTTGTATCATGAATCGTTACATTTGTGCACAATTCATGCAGAGTCATTGAGGTTTTTTGTAACATAACATTTGGCAAATCAATTAGAACTAAATTGGGGTAAAAAAATGAATCGAATGGTTAAGCCAAATAAGTAATGAATCAAAAATTCGGCTAAACTAGGGTCATGGGTTTCAATAACTCATTCCTATCTTCATTTTCAGTAATGTTACTACCAGTCATATGGATAACGGAATGCATTATATCTTCACTCTGTATCTCCTTTAACAAGAAGGCGGTAGTAACATCATTTTGGACGCCAGCTTTTTCAACGTTTTTCTTTCCTCATATGTCTAGTTTGGAATATCGAGAAGAAAAGAAAAAGGAAAATACTATGGACAATGCTTTAAAGACTAATTTTCAAGCTTTAAGAAAAACGATGCACCAGTTCCCAAGATTGTATCACTTCGAAGATTTTTGAACCTTGGGAACCTTTAGAGGCAGTGGGAATTGCATGTTATCTATACATCTCCATTTCTTGTTTTACACTATATTACAAGAAAAGGTTTGAGGTAATCAGGTAATATATCCATATAAAGCAAGAAAGGTAACAGAAGCAAAACTAATGGAAGAAAATAACATATATCAGTTGTCAACATATTAATCAACTTATGGACCAAAAGAAGGGCAAATATTTCTTTAAAAAAATTGGCAAAAATATAACCTTAACTGAAAAGGTATTAGAGTTGCAGTTTCACAATAGTCAGCCACTCAGCCTCATAGCAACTTTCCACAAGGGAAGGGAAGAAAAAAAAGTGATGTCATATTCATTAATGAACTGTTTGGAGAAAAAACAAATCATTCATGAAGGCAAAAAAACTTACATACAAGTAGAAACAAGCACATCTGGAAGTTGATATTCTTCCTTGACATAATTACTATCAGTAGCAACACAAAATGGAACAGCATCAAGCACATTAGCCAAGGCTCCTGGAGGAAGGAAAAAAGAAAAAGAAAAGGAAACATAAGATGCATGAAGATATCGATCAAACTTGTGAAATCAATGCCCGAAAAGGATATGGACAACTTATGCATATTATGTGCATTAATTACACAGGAATAGAATTGACACGGGCACTCAATGTTCTGGTCAGTGGAGTGGCTTAGAGACAACGTTCCAAATTTTCAATCATAAAAGATACAGCAAAATTGGATTCTAGTGCATAATCACCCAAAACCAAACAAGTTATATTCGCAAGGACGCAATCTATATTTAGCAAATCCATCTTCCCCACTTCTTTCAAAGTTCTAATTCGAGTTCTTTACACAGGCGAGTCACTCAACATTTCCAATGCATGTTGAGCAAGAAAAGACTGACAAGGGAAGGCAGAGCTGTGGAAACGTTTAGATTCTTACTAACACAAAACTAACGTTAAGATTCTGTTATAATCTGGGCCTAATATTCTTCAGAGATCCCTACAAGGCTACCCTAGGATGGCCAAAATCTAGAGGGAGAGTACCTCAGGTACGCTCACTCAAGCACTGGCCTCTTCAAAGTTCAAATTTTCTACTTAGAGTCTTAGATCCCATTGCTCTTTTGGGTAATCTTGGCAAACAATTAGTTTTTGCCCCTCAGTTGCACGAAGCGGGAGCGGGGCTGGAGTGGAGGCATAAAGAAGAGTCTAAGTTGGAAGCACAAGCAGGAGCGTCTACGTATATTATGGAAATAAATTACAAAACATACATGTTACTTCTTGCAATTATTTAAAAACTGCTGAAATTTTGTTACTCATAGTCTTGTGAGGATGGAGAGACCAAACCAAACCGAACCTTATGTCCCAATCACTAGACTCCGTTCATTTTGAGATTTTGGATTTGGATTTGTAGGTAATGGGTGTAGAGAGAAATAGAGTAATCATTGGAAATAGGAGTAATGATTGAAGAGAGATAGAGAGAAAAATGAGAGGATTGATTGGAGAGAAATAGGATAATGATTAGAATCCAAAACCCTTAAATGAACGGGGTCTTGGGGTTAGCTACTGGATGGAGAGACCAAGCTTGAAAAAGCCCACGCAAGTGATCTTACTGAAATACGGAGTATCAGTATCAACTTTCCAATAACAAAATCCAGTTTTTATTCTTATATACCAACTCATACGACCTTTAATAACATTGTTGCCTTCAATGATTCAAGAACTGCGTAGCAAAAAAAAAATTTGATTCAAGAACTGTTGCTAAAAAGTAAAAACCAATGGTGCATGCCAACTGCCAACTCATATCCACATTTACCAGTATCTCTTTAATCCAATGGCTGTTGAACAACCAGGAAATTAATACGTACAAACTAAGAAGCACGGATACAGATCAGTGTACAAACTAAGAGTGGTGGGTAAAAATTAATGAAGGATAATTAAGAGAAGCAATTGTATAGGCCACCAATATATAGGGAAAATTTTCAAATGGTAAAAAGCTGATGAGACAACAAATTCACTATTGGCGCCCAGGGAGGTTTGGCGGCCACCTAAGTGGCCTTGGTGGTGTCTTTGGTGGCCTAAAATGTATAGTATTAAACTAAAAGGGCTTATTATGTAATTTTGACAAAATCATATATATATATATGGAAATTTTTAAAATGGCACATGAACTTTCACTCCAATATCACCGAAACACCTAAACTTCACTTTATTTCAATTAAACACCTGGACTTCCAAAATCCCCAAATTGAGGCACTTGCCGTTAGCCTCCATCTATTTCCCTCAAAAATCGGCAGATGTGGCTCATTTCTGGCGTTAAAGGGCCTCACTAGAGATGTTAGGAAGTGAACTCAATGCACACAATCACAACCCATGCCAACCCTACTTCACTTTTGGATTGTGATTGTATGTATTGAGTTCACTTTCTAACATCTCTAGAGGGGCCCTTTAATGCCAGAAATGAGCCACAACAGCCGATTTGTGAAGGAAATAGATGGAGGCTAACGGCAGGTGCCTCAATTTGGGGATTTTGAAAGTTCAGGAGTTTAATTGAAATAAAATGAAGTTCAGGAGTTTCGGTGACATTGAAGTGAAAGTTCAGGTGCCATTTTGAAATTTCCCCATATATATATATACTACAATTACATAATTACATCTCAAACCATTCTCACTCACTCGGTCACTCCAGTCGATCGAAAGCCCTAGCCCCAACCCAATGAACTCTAGTCTCCAAGCAAGGTCCCATCGTCGATCGTCCATTGTTGTCGGCGTCGGTCAGTCACCACCGATATGTCTCTCTCATCTCTCTTTCTCTCTCATCTCTCTTCTGTGACTTCTGTTCTGTCTCGTCTCTCTCTTCTATGACTTTGTCTCGTCTCTCTCTCTCGTCTTAGTCGTCTATGGTAGTATGGATGTTGATTTAGTAAGGGAAAACAACGCAAGTCTGATAACCAAAGCCAGAACACATTTATGCCTTTGTTCATTGTTTCGGTTCATTGTAGATTTGTAGTGCTTACGTGCTGTCGGTGTTGAGTCTCTACCATATTCTGTAGACTTTGACCTGAACCAATTTTTTGTACTTCGACCGATGCTATATTGGTGCTAGGTTGTTAATTTACAGTTAAAGTTCTGAATGTAACTCGGAAGAAGTATTAACTTGTATAGTTGTATTATGCATAAAAAATGGAAATTTTGAATAGACTGTGTGCGAGTGGGACACTGTGTTGTATAACTTGTACAATTATTTCTTATTTTCTTATGGGTAATGTTGGCATGTTGCTCATTTGTTTTATGCAATTTTCTGAGTTTAAACAAACCCATTGTTTTTAATGTGTAGGCCTATTGTAAATGTCTCAACCAATGTCTCAATCTCAACATGTATCTTCAGTGGCCTCTAATGCCTCCACCGATAATTCAACAGCCCTTAAAAGAGCATCAAATGATATGGGATGGGAGTATGGAATACTAGTGGATCCTACGAATTTGGATAAAATACAATGCAAATTGTGTGGTAAGGTTATCAGTTCAGGGATTAGTAGGCTGAAAAAACACATAGCCCAAATTAAGGGGTTTGTTGCCTCTTGCCCTAATGCAAGAAAGGAAGATATAGCCAAGTGTAAAGCAGCAGTTGAAGAGGGAAGTAATAAGAAAAAAGACAAGCTTCAAGCAACCAAGGAGATTAAGGAGGAAGTGACTATCATAGAAGAATAAGATGATGATGAGGAAGTTGAAATTGTAGGGACAATAAAGAGGCCCCATACTCTAGGTCCCATAGATAAATATGTATCGGATATCAATCCCGGGAAGAAGATGATGGGACAACAAAACATAAGTGCTTCACTTTGGAAGGCTAGAAGTGAGAAAGTGGATAGTTGCGTGGCTCGATGGGTGTATGAAGCCGGTATCCCATTTCATGCTATTGACAATAATAGCTTCGCACAATTTTGTGAAGTGGTTGGTCAATTTGGCGTGGGCTACCAACCTCCAAGCCAATACAAATTAAGGGAGCCATTGTTGAAGGCGGAAGTGGAGAGAACCAAAAAATGTCTCAAGAAGCAAGAAGAAGAGTGGGCTTCAACGGGTTGTTCTATTATGACCAACACTTGGAGCTATCAAAAGAGGAGAAGCATCATGAATTTGTGTGTCAATTGCAAGGAAGGGACTACTTTTCTTTCTTCTAAGGAAACTTCAGATGAGTCGCACACGGGGGAATACATCTTCAACTATGTTGACAAGTGTACTGAAGAGGTTGGGCCAAAAAATGTATTTCAAGTGGTGACGGACAATGCATCAAATAAGGCCGCGGCGGAGTTGTTGAAGGTCAAGAGGCCTAACATCTTTTGGAGCACTTACCCAAAAAAAAAAAAACATCTTTTGGAGCTCATGTGCTACCCACACCATAAACCTTATGCTTGAAGGAATTGGTAAGCTACCAAAATTCAGGAGTTATAGAAAAGGCAAAGGCCTTTACTATATTTATTCATGCTCACCATACGACTTTGGCATTGATGAGAAAAGCTACCAAAAAGAGAGATATAGTGAGGCTGGGTGTGACTAGATTTGCAACATCTTTCTTGACTTTGCAAAGTTTGGCGGAGAAGAAAGAAACCTTGAAGGTAATGATTACTAGCAATGAATGGGGAAAGAGTAAATGGGGTCCTAGTAGCACAAAAGGGAAAACACCATATGCTACCGTGCTTAGTATATCATTTTGGAATGGTGTAAGTCTATGCTTGAAAGTGTTTGCTCCGGTAGTGAAAGTGCTTCAACTTGTTGATGGGGACTGTCCCTCAATGGGCTTTGTATATGGAGAACTACAAAGGCGAAACAAGAGATCACAGAGGCGTACAAATCTAAAGAGGCTCAATACAAGCTGTTATTAGATATCATTGATACAAAATCTCAAGGTCGGCTAGATAGTCCATTACATTTGACGGCTTATTTGTTGAATCATTTTTACTTCTATAAGGATCAAAACATTCAAAATGATTCAAGCATCATGGAGGCGGTTATTGAATGTGTTGAAAGATTCTATCTGAAATATGTGAATGCCCAAGATTATGTCATCAATAAAGAGTTGTTAATGTACAAGAACAAAGCGGGTATGTTTGGAAAAATTGTGGCCCTTAGCGGATGTGAAGCAAACAATGACAATAATGATCCAGCTAAATTATGGCTTTTTTTACGCTTATTAGTTCTTCATTTAATTTACTAATACCTAGTAATGTTAGTAGTAAATTAGTAACTTAGTGCAAATGGAATTTTAAGTTGTGTCTATTTTTCATGACTAGTTGGTTGGTGGTCTAATTATGGTAACTCTAAACCCAAATTGCAAAGAATAGCTATGAGAATTCTCGCTTTGACTTCAAGTTCATCCGAGTGTGAGAGAAATTGGAGCACCTTTGAGGGGGTAAGTCCATATACTCTTCTCTCCCTCTCTTGCTCTTATAGTAATTTAGTAAATTAGTAGTTTGAAATTATTTAATAAGGAGAAATGGCATGGATTTTTTTTTATGTATAGATACATACAAAGAAAAGGAATAGACCAGATGCAATAAGGATGAGCAATCTAGTGTACGTCCAATTCAATGCCAAACTCATCAACGAGAAAGCAAGGAATAAGGAGAAAGATGTCTTACTTGCTAGCGCTTGCTAGCGAAGCAACCAATGCACAAGGATGGATTATTGAAGGTGGTGATGATGATGAAGTTGAGCCGGGTACGGGACTTACATATGAGTTGCTTGCCACCACTATGGGAGTGGATGAAGTCTTTATGCCTAGAAGAAGTGGTAGAAATGTTGGAGTACGTGAGCCGCGAGAGCTACATGAAGAAGATTTTGTATCGGAAGATGACTCCGAAGAGGAGGGAAATGAGGAGATTGACTTTCAGTCCGATGGAGATCAAGTTTTGGAGGGGTATGGAGGAGAAGAGTTAGAGGAAGGAGATGAACTTTGAACTTGGCATTAGGGATCTCTGATCTCGTTTATTTTTACTTATTGTCTTATTCAACTTTTTTTTTGGGTAATTATCGTCTTATTCAACTTATTTGCTAGTTGCTACTACTTAATTTCATTTGGGTTTGTATTTTGAAGTTTGAACATTAAACTTTGCATTATGGTTATTTCTGCTTATTGTCTTATTCAACTTATTTGCTAGTTGTTACTACTTAATTTCATTTGGGTTTGTACTTTGAAGTTTAAACTTGCATTATAGATACATAGAATATAGTTTGATTAGATAATGGTTTGTTTAACAGAAAAAATCCGCCAAATTGCTTGGCGCCGCATAGGTGGCTTAGCGCTTGGAGGTGGGTCTCCGCCCGACTACCACCAAGCGCCATTTAGAACATTGATACAGATATGGGACACGAACACGATATGGATACGTGGATACTTAATTTTTCCAAAAACTAGGACACGGACACGTTGAGGATACGTTCAGTACATATTTAAATAAATACTATATACATAAATTCAATATTACATTGTTACTCCATTTCAAGTTAAAGATGAAAAGTCCAATGAAAAAATGAGAATAGCAGATTGTGTTTTCATCATTAAGTTATTTGATATTGGTTTTAAATTTGGCTCATATCTTGAACAGAATAGTACATTGTTACTCCATTTCAAGTTTTAAAAATTATGTAACGACCCAAAACGTGTCCAGTACGTGTTGGAGCGTGTCCAAAACTTGTCCGACATAGAAAAATAATTAAATATTCAGACACAATTTCACGTGTGAGACACGTGTCCGAGCTCGTATCCGTGTCCGACACGGATACGGATGGCCTGCAGACTTGTCCATGCTTCTTATCGTATAAAGAATCTCTCCTCATCCTCTCCCAGTTAGGGTTACAACAACCGTACATCCATCGTACTGTTCTTTTTTGCTGGAACCTTAACCCTTTCAACTTTAGGAAGTTTTACCTTGGCCCTTGTTGTAAACATTTTTGCGTAGTCCACCTTAAGTACAATGAACAATATATTTTAAGTCATAGACTCGTAAATTCTAGCATGTTTCAAAAAAGGAAGCCTCATATAGATTTGTCTCCCAATTCTAGTATTTTTCAGACAAATGACGAGTTCATTGCTACTGCTCCTTCCATTGCTCACAAACTAAATCATTTGTTATAAGATATTTAACTTGCGTACCATGTTTTTCCAACCAAAGAAGTGGCAATTATTAAGTTGCGAGAAGGAGAGAGGAATTCACATTACCAATAGCCGGGTGTGCTAGTTCTAAAGAAGTACTCCCTCCGTCCCAAATTGGATGACAATTTTTGAAATTTGAGTCATTTTCATTACTTATATGTTTCATATAATGTTTTTCACGAGTTTGAAAACTTTGTATAATAGAACTAATCGAGAACTATCAAACAAGATCCATATTGCATATTTTTTGAGATTCATATTGAAAGATATGAGGAATTGAAATTGGCATAGATATCAAAAATTGTCATCCAGTTTGGGACGGAGGGAGTACTAAATTTTGAAAGTAAAGGGGCAAACTTTTTTTAGAACATTTTTGCTCACCCCTTGTTGCTTTCTAGAGGGAATTTGAAGGAGTACTACTTGTCTCATCAAGAGGAATCTGGAAAGCGTGTGCTCTTCTAATATGAATCGTATATAAATCAAAAGTCCTAACCATCTAGTGGCAAAACCACATTGGAGTTGGGACAAGGAGGGGCAAGTGTGCCTTCTCAAGTTCTAAATAGTTACAATTATGCTGAGATAATGAAACATGTTTCTAACTGTCACCTCTAATGTTTCACATACGCTTCCTTTAAATCTTTTATAACCGTCCTTTCACCTGGTTTTTCAAAAAAATCCCAGTAATATCATAACCATTTTGAGTTTACTTAAATTGATAACAACAAACTGTGCAAGGCCTAACCGTGCATTCCCCCTTAAACAAAACATTGGGGAGTTCTAAGAGTAAACACCATAGAAAGAACAATAATGAACAAGATCCAATAAATTTAAGTTTGCTCAAGGAGTGATTGTTAAGGCAGATAAGCAAAATATTGGATTTGTTTTGTTTGTGTAGTATGCCCTTGGTTTAGCTATGGAATCAGGCCTTGAGAGTAAGGCTTAGCAAAGCCAAAGGACCAAAACCTTAGCAGCGCTCGACATCATTGTAGTAGACAAAGATTGGGGTAGTTGTGCCCTCTAAGTTTATAGACTTGGTAATGGAAATTGAGGTGTGCTTTCCGCGGATTATTTACTCTCGGAGTAAGACTAACTTCCATCATGATTTGGAATGCTCATTATACGAGAACTGAACAACATGATTCACGCTGATAGTGAGTAGTGCACTCTTAACTAAATAACTCTTTCTAATTGTTTATGATTCCGCTCCTAAAATGACAGGTTGTCCTTCGTTTTATTACTTTCTTGTTGTAGTCACGAAACTAAAACTAGTTTTCACAAAATGTCCCCATTAAACAAAACAAGCTAGAGATTCCTCTTTCATCTATCACCATAACTCACCAAATCGTTCTAACCAAACAGCTAGTTGACCCTACTAAGTTAAAGTGGCAATTCGACAGCTCCAGCTACTATGTGCATGTTCTAGTTCACAACTAGCAAAACCTCAGGTTTGACCCCATCCTCATACTATCATTAAGGATTGACTTACTACTACAACACAAGATGCGCTAACTTTAAGCACTTCTTCCATTCAGCTCCCAACTGAAACTAAATTCAAATAAACAAAAGATACAAGGACCCAATTTTGTCGAGATTTTAGACCCAAATCACACTCGTCTGAGTTCGTGGTACAAACAAATCAACAAGTTACAAATATATTTGAATGCGCACACACACACACATGTGGGGAGAGAGAGAGAGAGAGAGAGAGAGAGAGAGGGTGGACCGTCCAATCAATGGCGTGGAAGAAGCCAAGGAAGTTGTCGTAAGCAGGTCGAAGACCAGAGCGAAGCTCGGCGGTGAGTTTCTCGACGAGATCTGCCATTTGATCCATGTGCTCGCCCATTGCCGATTTTAGGTCTTCCATTGGAGGCTCCGATCGATCTGCAAATCTAGACTGATCCTGAATCGTATAGCAGAGTCGAGACTTGAAATCCAAGCTTCCTGTAAAGGAGAGAGAACCAAATTGTTTGTCGAGGTTTCCCACTTCTATTCTATTTCTACACATTGGGTAAATTACAGTAACCACTCAACTATGACTGTATTTCATTTTGTACCCTAATGTTCAAAACATGTCACTTAATTCCCTTCAAAAATATATTATGCTTTGTGTGGAACATAGGGAAAAGAAAGGAATTGAAGAGAATGTTTAAGAAAAATTTCTCCCCTTGTTTGGTTTGAGAGAGAAGAAAGGACAAAATAGCATAATAGGGTTCTAAGTACAGTAAAAAAATTTCATTCTTATTTATTTTCCATTTTTTTCCGTATTTTCTACAAGTTCAAAATAGAGCATTAATGGTCTCCATCTTTTTTTGACATTTGTTCATTTGGCCTTATTATTTGTGGAACCCACAAAAATATGATACTAAACATATAGTATTACAGAGGTGGGAACGATTACATATCTATATTATAAAACAGGACGGGTATCTCACAGAATATTCTTTATCAACGGTTCAGATTTATCCCTGTCCAAAATTTATCTACCCATACAAACAAATCCAACGGTCTAGATTGGTCTTCATCCTTCCTTCTACAACATGTCATTTTGGTAAATATTGAAAACTTCAAGACCACAAAAGGAACTCATTTGAATTAAAATATCCTAACCAATCATGGTAATCTAATATTCCGGAAATTTGAATCCTATTAGGAATTATCCTAATTTGACTACTATTCCGGGAATTTGAATCTTATTAGGAGTTATCCTAATCAATCATAGTAGTCGTGGAAAATTTAGAACTATTTATGGTAATCTTTAAACCTAATGCCATAATCCCGCCCCCCCTAATGCCATACCCTCTCTCTCTCCTAATGCCATAATTAGCCCCTCTCCCTCTTCAGGACACGTTATTCCTCCACAATAAACCCAAATCGGTGGCTAATTTTTTTTTGAAGTAGCAACAAATCCTATGTTCTCTACCTCTAAAATTCTACGGTCTTCACTTTACGTTCTCTACCTCTGCTTTGAAACTAAAGTTTGAGGTGAGTTTATTTTTCTTTACAATACCGTGCTTTGAACGGAAATTTTTTTTCTCCCTTTTCTAGCCTATATCGTTCTTTTTTTTTTTGTCTCAATTTCTGTTCATGGCTTTCTGAATGTGTTTTACAGAAAGTTCAAATGGTCAATGGATCTTCCAAAAATGGGCATTTGGGTTTGTGATAGTTTGATTAAGTAAATGGAAAAATACTGTACTATACCGTTCTTTTCTTTACAATACCATGTTTTGAACGAACATAATTTTTTTTCTCTTTTCTAGCCTATACCATTCTTTTTCTTTGTGGCGATTTCTGTTCATGACTTTTTGAATACTGTGCCGACCGGTTAGAATAATACTGTACCGAACGGTTAGAAAAAAATGGAGTATAAGCTATTATGGAGTAGATTTTTCATGGACTATACTGTTCTTTTCAGGCCTATAAGAGAAAATATTTTGAAACTATTTTTTTTTTAATAACATAGAAGGAGGATTCGCAGAAATGAGTAGAGGCTAAAAGTGACTGTGCCCTTGGTTGTTCTTCCTTCAAAGGTACAAAAATTCTTCCCCTTGCTTTTAGTTTCTTGGCCTTTTTTCCTTTGACCCTTTATTCAATTGTGAGATTTATATTTGTCGTCGGTGTATTTGCACAAAATCTGAAGTGGGTTCATGTGGGTGCATCAGTTACTTACTTTCAAATTCTAACGAGGTGATTGGGTTTTAATGTGTTTTTCATTGTCTTTTTTTTGTGTGTATCTCAGAAGTTTCTTTTTGTTATATTTATTTTCCCTTTTTTAATTTTTTCTTTCCAGGAATGAAGCTATGGCTGAGCTGTGATGTGAAATTACTTGAGATAGTTTCTTTGAAATTATTTTTTGGCATAATACGGGTTTGTTTATCTTACAGTTCATTTCTGACCCTATGTGACTATAGTTTGCAGGAATGAATCTGCGTACGTCTATATCTATTTGTGGTCACTGATAAAAAAGAGAGGTAAAGATGTTTGTGCTTCATGATCTTCACTGATACAAACCATGGATGATTTGTTTCTAAAACTACCCTCAGACCCAACATTCTTTCTTTTTGACAGAAAAATGTCCACAATATCGAGTCGATAACATTACGCCGATTGTCCACAATTCTTTCATCGGGTGTCGCTTCTCTGATTGAGGTTTTGTTTGCACACTAAATTTGAGTTTTAATTTTTCGTTGTCTTTATGAACGGTTTGTATATTGGTTGTATTGTCCAGGGATTGAGATATTGATGGGGATGTGTCTGGATATAGTTTCATGGAAATGATGGTCTTAGGTCTATTTACTTCTTTAAGGTTTGTTTAGGAATAACTTTCAGTTAAGCCATGAGCCTGTTATGTTCTTAAACTTGGTGTCTTTGGTCGATATACTTGCCGTTGAGTGACTGACAATTTTCTTGCATAATGCGGTTTAACATGAAATTGACTACTTCGAAATTAATTGCTTGCTTTGGTGGAGTACATAGGGATGACGGTTGCAAGACTGTGCGAGCATGGAGGCTAAACTTCGGGGGGTTAGCCCAAGACTTGGATACATTTGGGGACAAGAACCGACTCAAGTAAAGATAGGGGGGCTGAAAGAGGTGAATCTCATCAAAGAAAACCAGCTTCATAGCAATCTGATCAAGGAATGCAAGATCTTCCTGTCTTTTATGTTTTTGTCTTGGTCATTTCCTCTTATGGTCATGTGTTGTGTACGTGTTGTATTGCTTTGGTGGTTGGCTTCAATCAAAATGGAAGAGAAAGTGAGTGGATGCACAATATGAATTCATGTAGAAAACCAATCTGATTGTAATACATTCCTATCTCAAATAGTACATACACTCTAAATTTGTCGGTAGTGTTATCGGCACAAGTAATTGGTTTATTCTTTGTGGTGATAAAATTATGTTGATATGTGCCTTTGGGCACGAGCAGTTTGTTCACACATAACTAAGGTCACTTGAATATGTATGGATTATTATTTTTTGCATAGTTGAATTCGTTGGGTAGTGGATGATATATTGTACGTGAGTTTAGTGCTTATTTGCGTGTGTCGATCGTTCGACCCGTGCCTTCAGGCACAGGCATGCACTAGTATTTAATAAGCCGGAGGCCTTTCTTTCTTCGACCTTTATTTTTTTTCATTATTATTTTATGAAACCGACAAAAATACAATACAATACAATACAATACTAAACTTTAAATTATTTTTGTGGACCCACGATATTCAATAAGCTTGACCTTAGGCCATCCACATGGGTATAATCAAAAGTTAATTGTTTTAAAGGTAACAATATTGGTGCAAAAGATAACTCCCAATGGTATAATCAAACATAGCAATATCCTTAAAAAATAATCAAACTTTAGGCTTTAGATAACAAAAACTAGCAACCTTTTTATTTAATAATCAAAATTTGTGGACTCCAAACCACATAAGTTAACTAGCTAGTTCCAAAATTTGTATACATGCATATTTCAATTGGTATTTTTTCTTCTCTTTTTCGCCTACTCTATATCTTTTTCATTTCACTCACAAACTATTTCTCTTTCTTTCCCTCAAAAAGTGAAACTCATATCTCTTGATCATCTACAATTTAACCCATTATCGCCGGATTAAGGTATTTCACTCTTCTTTCCTGTTTCTTTTTTTTTTCCCCAAAAAAATTCATAATATATAGGAGAGAAGAAAGTCACCGATTTTTCCCCAAAATTAAGAGAAGGAATCGATGGTAGTGTTCGTTTGCCATTTTAGTTTAATTTTAGTTTTGTTTTTCAATTATTATCCTACTTCTTTCTTTAATCATTACCATATTTTTTCAATTATTACTTTCTCATCTCTCTCTATTTCTCTCCAATCATTACCTACTCTTCAATCATTACCCTATTTCTCTCCCCACCTACTACCAAAATTAAACTAAATTAAACTGTTAACCAAACAACGTCTATATTTTTTGCCAAAAAAAAAAAAACGTGAATGGAGAAATGACAAGAAACAGAGAGGGAGAGAGAGTGAAATTATAGTGGACTCTTATTTAGGTTATGAACTAGAAGTGGCCATTGTGAAACTCAATATTATTAAGCTTAGCAACCTCTTAAGTGAATAATCAAAAGCTGATGTATCAACTTTTGGTTATCATTTTTTGATTATATCATTGTGGATGGCCTTATAGGCCTCCCATTAAGCATAACAAAAATGCTAAGGACACATACATTTGTACACATATCTTGCACATACATTTTTATGGGCCCACCTCAGGTCCCACCAATATGATCCGAACCGCTCATTATTTTTAAAATAATGTTTTAAGAGTTCTTGTAAAAAATCAACTGGATAGGATATCGGCAAGGGCTTTTTCAGAAATCGCAGTACGAATCAGACTGTTTCACCCTATGATTTCTGAAAAAGCCCTTACCGATATCCTATCGAGTTGATTTTTTACAAGAACTCTTAAAAAATTATTTTAAAAATAATGAGCGGTTCAGATCATATTGGTGGGACCCGAGGTGGGTCCCATAAAAGTGTATGTACAAGATATGTGTAAAAGTATATGTGCAAGAAGCATGACTGTAAACATAATACTCCATTCAACATTGATTTGTATGTAACAGTAACGGACTCTAGGAAATTTTATTAATGACCATCATAAAACGATTGCTTCAAAAATCTTTTCGAAATAGCAATAAAATTTGAAGGCCAGAAGAAGAGTCAGTTTGCAAATCTGGATTGATCCTGAATCATATACCAGAGTCAAGCCTGATTATTAGGCTAATAATTCGGGAGGATTATATTTTTTTATCTTTATTGAAAAAAAATCGCGGTTATTCATTTTTTGTCAATTTTAGTGGATTATTAGTTTGTCTCGACCACAAGAATCAAAAAGTTAGAATTATGTTCAAGACTAATTAGGATAAAGACAAAAATACTCCAAAAATCAGTCTGTTTTGGATTATATTTGTGTTTATACAAAAAAGTTTGTCTTGAACAAATTTTTTACTTTTTAAATTTCTTTCGTCGAGACGAACCAATAATCTACAAAACTTTGACACAAAATAGCAAATGCAAAAATATTTTGAATAAAGACAAAAAAATAATCGTAAAGGATTATTTAGCCAAAATAGTGAATAAAGACAAAAAATAATAATTGTGAAGGATTATTTTGAATAAAGATAAAAAAATAATCGTTAAGGTGCATTTGGACTAAATTTTTAGAGTTTTTTTTTTGTTAATAATTTGGAAAAGTTAATTAGCTTCAAGTGGAAGACAAGGTGTTCAGACAAAGAATTGTAGTTCTCTACCAACGACTATCTCACGCCCCGATTTTTGGGAACGTTAATTAAAATAAATACAAATTCGATTCAACATTTATTTTAAATAAAATCGATAATTGAGTCATTACAATAATTAAGTTTGAGTTTCAAATACAATTATTCTAATCAAAAGGGAAAGGGTACTACGGTAAATCTATTCTACTTGTTGTCCGACTTCTTCTTTGATATTCAGCTCAGCTCTGAACTCCTCCGAGTATTAAAACTTTTCCTGTTCGTCACCTAGGTCTGGCATAATATGTCAGGGTCACAAAAGAAATACCATGAGCTTTTAAGCTCAGTACCTAATTCCTACCCCTATGTCCCATACTTTAGCAAAAATAATATATAATTTTGCAAAGTAAAACACGGAAATTTAACAGTTCAACATATAAATAACAATTCAACAAAAAGTGTCAATGTCCTTTCAGAGTCAACACAACGTATCGTAATTCGTGTCATCATCTTATTAGACTGCTGATTTTGCTACTCGATTTTTTGTTATCGCCACTCCCCTGCACTTAACAAAAAAGGAAGTGGCAAAATCATTTCCCTTTTATTAGTATCGATTTCACTTTCCATTTTATTTTCTCGAGCACTGGTTTCGCTAACTGTCTTTTAAATTCCATCGGGCTCTCAGGCTAATTTGTTCCACCAAAAAGCACTGATTCTGCTAACCGTCTCTTTTAGATTCCATCGGGCTCTCAGTCTTATTCATTTCATTGGCTCTTTCACCATTTTCACATGACACTAGTTCCGCCAACTATCCTTTCAGATTCCATGGGGCTCCTAGGTCACACACACCTGAGCCATGATTCCGCTAATCATTTCAGATTTCATCGGGCTCTCATGCTCACACACGCGCACCCAAGCCATGATTCCGCTAACCATTCTTTCAGATTTCATCGGGCTCTCATACTCACACAATTTTTAATCTTTTTCACATTTCAATTTCTCATTTCTTTTCATTAACCATCTCTCGTTTCTCGAGTCTTGTAAACATGCATCATTTTTTAAGTTCACTTTATTCTTTCAAAGCTTGCAAAAACATGTGGTATTAATCAAAATTCATAACGACACATAATCTATGAGCAACACTTCTATCATGTAATCGATAATATTCATACTTTACAACTATCCATTTATCATGTTATAACAACTAATCCAATTTTCAGTAATTAAATCAAAATCATGCTTTTCGAAATCTAACAAAATAACTGTACGCTTCCGATTTTCAGGAGGTTACACCTCCACTATTAATATATATATATATATATATATATATATATATATTTCATGCATTTATCATCTAATTAAGCATCATTTCAATACTTTTTAAAATCAACGAACACGTAGCACTACTATATTTAGATGAGTAGATAGGAGGTTTCCATCGTTCTTTTTGGCGGTAGCGGGTTATGGATTCGTCGGGTTGAAAAATGAACGGAGTGACGTCGCCTCGGTTGGAATTTGATAAAAAGAAAAGAAATTTTCTTTTTACTACGAACCCGGACAACTTCTAGGTTTTGGGAATTGAAAGATCGAATGGTGATTTGAGTGGCAGTGGAAAGGTACGGTGGCAATGTGGTGGTACCGTGGTGGGCTTGAACTCAATTCTCTTTCTCCTTCTCTTTCTCACAGCCGAAACTCCCTCTCTCTTTACCAACTAATGAATCAAGTGAAGTGGATTATTGGCTGTGCACCTTCCTTCTCTCTCCATTTTCTTTCTTTGCCTCCACGAAAATCTCTCTCTCTTTCTTCCTCTCCACACATCTAGGCACATGGGTACATGATGACTAGAACTTAGGGTAGTGTTGGATAAATTTTTTTGTTTCCACTCTTTCTCTTACCAATAGAATTTGAAGACTAGAATAATAGGATAGGATGACATAGTCATGTGATGAGTTCTCTCTCTCTCTCTCTCTCTCTCTCCCCTTACATTTATTTCTCCCTCCTCTGCCGAAAATTTCAAAAACAATGGGGAGATTGGTTTAGTTTAACAGTATAATTAATAAAATATTTAATTTAAAAAAAAAAAATTGGGTAAAAAATCTGGATCGATTGTTACAGACTAACTCATTAATCAAGTGAAGAAAAGAAAAAGAAAAAAGAAGAAGTCGGAATCCATTCGATCTTCCTAGAGTACGGGAAGAACAACATGAGGTGTGAAACTTCTGAGGGAAAAAAATTCAAATCCAAACAAAAAGAAGAAAGGAACTCCGACTTCGGCATGATCGATCATTTCCAATTAAAGTTTGGAGATTATAATTAAGCAACAA
>BPLS01000227.1:32813-53437 GCA_019656275.1 Rhododendron kiyosumense | reverse complement strand
TTCCAAATGTGATGGAGTAGTAAAAAAAATTCCAAATTAATGTGATTGGCTTTGTCACATCAAGACCAGAGATCGATTATTGATGATCAAGACCATTTCTGATCAGCTTGATGTTAACCCGGCCCTAAATGATTGGGTATATATGGAACCAACCAACTACCAATATTTAAGCAAGCTAGCTTAAGGACAGAATGTTAGGATTTTTATTCACAAATATTATTTTTTACAAGAATAATTATGGCACAAAATATATGGTAATACAACAAGTTAGAAATAAGACAATATAAAAATATTAAGAGTAAGATGTTGCCTGTGAGATTGAGAGTCGTGTAGTCACTGTCTTAAGGCTAATAATCCTCCCCTCTTGAAGGTTTCACCGGAGTGTACTAGCCCCAAGATTAAACCCAAACGCTCACAAGCATTCCTCATCCAATGTTCACGACCACCAGGAGGTTTGAACGAGTCACGAACCGAGTTGCCCAATCAACATAGAAAATAGAATGTAAACTCTCACACAAACATGTTTGTATCTCTCTTTGTGCACATCTCTAGCTATGGACACGTACGTGTATATATCTTTTTCCTATTTTCCTCTCAATTCCCTTGTATGAGATACACATATATATAGGGGTAGTAGTCATTAATATAGAGATAATGATAGAGCATAAATACTCTTAATTTTGTAACCGATATTTCAATACTATATTACTATTGTAACGGTAAAACACTAAAGGTGAGGATTTAATATTAATATTTATTTTTATTAAAATTATTCCAACAATCCCCCACTTTTAATAAAAATAAATATTTTATAATTTGACTTTTAAAAACACAAGACTTTGAAAATACATACTAGAAACAAAATTGGGCAACTACATACTGTGCAATAGGTGAAGGTGTCTTCCGGAATTGAACCTCACTTAGTGTTAATAGTTTACCTCTGAAGGATCATAGTGAACTATGTCTTGAACTAGACCCTTTGAGTCAGAGTTCAACATATCACACACACAGTACCGGTATTGGACTTTCGTTCGCGGGTTAGTGCTATTAATGGCCATGCACTCGATCTTGATTCTCATGGGAATTTCTATAGGCTAGCCCAAACCTCATAGTCACGGCCTCACAACAACTCCCATTTAGGTGAATCCTCCGAAGGTATAGTGATGGAATGTACCTTGCGAGAAGATCCTCGCCTTGGATTCATTAAGGGTTAAAACCCATCCTCAACCTGTCACTTCTTCAGCACTGTGCCTTAGGAATGAGCAGGAGAACAACACTATATGGTGTCTCCTAATTTTTCTTTAGTGCTGGTATCAAGTCACGCAATATGGATTGTTTTTCCCATTGAATCTCCTTCATGGGATCTCCAGTCATAGAGATTGGATTACCTCCCTTGGTGACTTCCTATAGGCTTTGCTCATTCCCCTCGACAATTTTTAGGATCTAGTCTCGTGCTAGTCCCGAGGCAACAACTCCTCTTGGGAGTTCATTAAATGCCTCAATTTTACTTTGCATGCATGCTATGGCTTCTCAAGCCTTTATTCTCCTTAAAATGGTGCAAATTTCAAACTTCGTCTTGTTGGCTTACAAAATGCACCTGTATAAATTTCAAACACAACTCGCTAACACAAAAGTTAGTATTACGAATTTCTCAATAAGAAATATCCAACCAATATTCACAAAAATTAGAAACCCCACGTGCATTACCTATTTTCCTTAAAAGGAATAAAGCAAGGGCAAGTTGACATGAGCAATCAAATTGGTTGCTAATCTTACAAACAAAATTCACAGTCTATCAAAATTAATATGCCCCCACAAAACACTAGCAATATACTTTTAATTTTAATACCCACGTAACAGGCATATTAAAGAGAGTATTGTTATCTTTTAACAAATTTTGGCCAACACTTCTCTAAGAAAACTCTTATCATAGGGTTTGTATTATATGCATAACAATACCCTTATGCAACTGGAAATTTTTTATTTCACAAATGGAAAATAACCAATTATCTCATCACAAAATATACACCATCGACACAAGGGTTTTGACATAAGTAAGTTATATGCTTCTCTATCACATGGGTGGTAAAAAAACTCATCAAATTCAAAAGAGATACGGGTTTGCTTAATGTTATGAATCTTGAAAGCATGTTCCCAAATCATTACATGAGAATTGTTGTAACGACCCGGATTTTCAACCCAATTTTTTTTAATATAAATTTATATTGTTAAATTTTTAATTCAATAATTAATTAGATTGAATAATTAAAATATATTTTTACGTGTACAATTGATATTATTTACACTATTGTATGAGATATATATTTATACTTTAGATATACAAGGAATCAGTGATTGATATTTATCTCTTATCTTTTCTATCTAAATCCTAACTAGAACTCTATTCAAATTAACTCTCAATTTCCTTTTCAAACTCTACCACCTCCATCTTTATCTCTCAATTATCCTATACATAAACGTGTCCACATTCATTTTCACCTTATACATAAACGCGTCCACATACATTCTCACCTTATACATAAACGCGTCCACATACATTAGAATTAAAGAAACCCCACCAAATGTTGTACTTGTCTCATATCTCTCTTATCATTATCAGTATCCTCTCATTCACTCTTCTTCCTCATTCCACCACTTCCACACTTATCCTCTCACCTTCTTACTACCTTATTCTCTATCATTATACATACCCACATAAACCCAAAAATTGAACACCAGTATATTATTTCACCTCCAATTCTATTGTTGAGTTTAGAATAGATAGAGAGAGAGAGAGAGAGACTACAAAAAAAATCCTTCTGTACATTATATTCAGGTTCCCAATCAACCACTACATCACCAAGCATCCACAAACCATCTTCCAATCATTTCGAGTCAGCCCCGAGTCCCCCGCTGCCGCCGCTGTTTTTTTTTATTTTACTGAAATCGTCTGCAAACTAGCACCCGCTTTTTCGGCCGGATTTAAGGTAGATTAATCTCTATCCTACTTTCCTCTAAGTATATTTTATCCATGTATGATGATTTAAACGGGTTTAATGGTAGCAATCGAAATCACGGACCGAAACTGAGAAACCAATTACCACTCTGTTTTCTTTTGAAAATCACTGTTGCATGAACGATTAATGGTGGATGAGTATTATACTTGGACCCCTGTGGATATTTAGTTTTCGGATTTGGTCCTAAACTATGTTCTGACTTGATTTATTCTCTTTTATTGTTGCGACATGATAGTGTTTAATATAATTGTATATTAACCGATTTTGCTTAAATGTAAGTTTTGATATGTTTAAATAACCATTCACTAAATTATACTGTAGTAAAAATAAAGGATATTTTGGAATGATACTAAATGGGTTGTACTTTTATAATAAAATAAGGTATAAAATAAGTTACGAAAATATTATTATTATTATTATTTTTAATCAATAAAATAATTATGGTGGCAAATTTCCTTAATGGATCGGTAGTAAAAACTTTTGGTTTGATTTTTGAGACTAGAAAAGTAGTAGTTACGAAGAACAAATAAATAACTCTAATAACTTAACTAACACAAGTTCTCCTTTGAATGAACCAATGAACTAAATAAATTAGTGGAGCAATTGGTAACAATATATAAGTAAAACGGTATAGTTAAAATGTTGTTAAGTAAAGTACTGATGAAGGCATTGGATAATTAAAATGTTACGAGTTACATAAGAAACTTACAAACTAATATCTACAATAATTATTATTTATTATTATTATTTTTAATCTTAATAATACGTTGAACACTAAGAAATTAACAAACTATTAAGTTACCTAACTAAGGTCAATGGAGTAAATGAAACGTAACTGGAAGCTAGTCGTGAAATTTAAATAATTCAAAAGGCCTCGTCCTAACATCTACATGTTTAATTATTTCGCATTTATAAATTGCTTTGCTTGTGTTCTCATTGAAATGTATTATGTTGGAATCAGTTGTTGTTGGAGATATATGATTGGTCATGCTAGTCGGACTTGGGTTCATGGGTGGTTTCGAGTAGTGAACATGTAGATGCGGTTAAGTAAAGGATGAAATGGTAAAGTTGATTAAGGATGTTGGAGGACGGTAAAGTGCTCCGGGTACAGTATTTGGGATAGGGTAAAGGATCCTAAATACGGTACAGTACCCAGTGTGTGTGGAGGACGGTAAAGGACTCCGGGTACAGTATTTGGGATACGGTAAATGATCCTGAATACGGTACAGTACCCAGTGTGTGTGTGGAGGACGGTAAAGGACTCCGGGTACAGTATTTGGGATACGGTAAAGGATCCTGAATACGGTACAGTACCCAGTGTGTGTGTGGAGGACGGTAAAGGACTCTGGGTACAGTATTTGGGATACGGTAAAGGATCCTGAATACGGTACAGTACCCAGTGTGTGTGAAGTACGGTAAAGGACTTCAGGTACAGTATTTTGGGAAACGGTAAAGTATCCCTGAATACGGTATAGTACCAGTGTGTAGAGTTGGGAGATGGTAAAGGATCCTGACAATAAGATAGTGCGACCCCTAATGCTGAGTTGTCATGGTGAGCTGTTCCTTTATTATGGTTGTAAGCGAATCCGGACTGGATACATAATTTGGTAGCATTCGCTTAAAACCCTGGTGCAGGACAAATAAAGGGAGAGTTATTCCATGGGACGGTCAAAGTTAGTGGATATGGGAGGAAAGGACCTTGTGGAGAGGATCCTTAGATTTCATGTAAGATAATGGATAGTAAAGGAATGGGCGATGTGCTATTATTTTGTACCTCATGTGAATTGTTATATTGTTGATCTGCTAATTGTAGAGTAAGGGGTTAGTAGGGTTGGGATTATTCTATTGGGTGAATTATCACTCAAGGATACGTTTGTATCCTGGTAAATCGTTTGCTTCGGCGATCAATTTGCCAGATGGTGCAGGATTCAGTGGTGGAGCTGTTTGACACAGGAGGAATATCAATGACGAAGACCGAGGATACTTGAGATCTGTATCAACACTAGAGTCGCTCTAAAGATATTTAAATAAAATGTTAGATTTTATTTCTTTTGTTTGTATTTTTGTTTTATGTAGATTTTGTATAAGGACAAATAGGGGTCTAGTAGTTTATAAAATTCAATGTATTTTAGGTTTAATGCTTCCGAAATATCTTGGAAAATCGGGGCGTTACAATTGTCCAAGAGAAACTTGCCTTAAAACTGAAACATTTGAAATCCTTTAAGAGATAAAAACCCTTGAATTCTCTACCTAAGACATTGAAAACATTTTCAAAGATAAAAATCCCTTTATTTCTTCCCCCCTCTTTTCCTCAAATGCCCAAACATTGTTGAGAGCTTTATAAAATTACACAAATTCACCAATAATACAGAACCCACTTTTATTTATAAATAACTCCCACATTCCCATCCATAGGTATATAACTAGCTTTTGTTAAAGGGAAAACTCGATCATATACAATGGTTTTAAGAATCAATAGATTCATATAGTGAGTTTTGAAACTTACACAAAATAATTAAGTTTGACCATCCCCCACAAGTTTCAAAACTTCAATTAACCAATGAGACTCATACTAGTAAATATGATAGAAAAACCATTGCCTTATTAAAAAGCAATTTAAACATATGCCCACAAACGGTCACAAAATAATACGAGCATTTATAACCATGGTTTAAAGTCTCATTAATGAGGTAGCAACCGAAATCGATCATCTATTAACAAAGCTTAATACTGATAGCCGTGGTTTTAATTTATTTTGCCTTTTTACAAACCAATATATGAAAACTAATCACTAATTCCAAAACAAAAATCATTTGAAAAACCAAGTTTACAAATCTTTACACGTTACTCATGACAACAAAAGGGTCATGAAATATGATAATAGACTTGGTAACGAAGAAAGATTGAACATGACATTTATTTTTCCCGTAAAGAGATTATCTATAGACATAAACCTTTTCCACCGAATTGGGAAACCAAATCCAGCACAAGACTTGGAAAAATAATAGCATACATGTGCTTATTCCAATGTGGATTTCAGACAAGCATACACAAAGCAATAGTTTTAACCCGCTGATGGTGAACACAAAAACCTTGTCCATACTTCTACAAGTAACCACCAAAATAATTTTCCCCCCACAGATTAAAACCGTGAAGACTATTGTTAGAAAACAACTTGAGAAACTGGGCATTGAAGTGATGAAGTCCCAAAGAGTGCTGCATAAATATTCAACACTCATATGCACAATAGTTATGCTAACCTTTAATCGTGCAAGTTACGTAATCTTTTAGAATAAAATCTTTTGTCTTTCTTAGAAGGAAAGCCGAATTAAGTGGGTTTTTTTTTTTCCCTTTCAAAACCACTAATAGTTACTCCCACAATGACACTTAAATAGGACAGTTACTACACGAGAAATGAATAGTCAATCATTTTCCCGTTCAAAGCCAATCAAAATCTCATGGTGTATGCATAGATACTTGCAACATAAAGTACATAAAACCTTTTACTTACAACCATGATGACCCATGAGCTGCAAATTAACCACACTCTAAATGATATCAAACAGTAATTTCACGGCTCCAACCTGTAAAATCAATCACCAAATACTTCCACCAACAAAAAATAAGTCCAAATCTAGATCTACGGAACTTCCTTTTTTTTTTTTTTCCATAAAACAAAATACACAAGCTATTTTTTTTCCTCCTTTTCTCAAGAAAATCCAATCATGTAAATACAATTGCATAGCATTAATCATGCATTTTATGATCATCAATCTTATGTCTATAACCGTCACAATATGCAATATTTATACGCCAATTATCACCCGCATTCATTTATAACATATAAAAGAGATCTTGTCAGTTACTCTTCTGTACATTGATATTGAAGGAGTCAAAAATTTATTAACAAAACTACCACTTAGACATTTCATGTGTAACGTTTTCTTCTTCTATTAAGTATGAACCAACTTCAATCACTAAATACACAAATTATATTGCAATCACAAAATAAATGCAGTAACTATAACCAATGTGTTTGAACAAAGACAAGAACCTTAGCAAATTTTTCAGAGTTTTAGCAACACTTCTAGAAGAATCTTTCTACTGGAAAATAGAACCGATGTTTCTTTTTCCACGGAAATCAAGTGAAATCCATAACTATTCCGCATCTCTCTCTCTTTTTTTTTTTATTCCTTCCTCTGAAACATTATTAGACCATCTTCTATTTACTCTCAAACTTTGTTTAAAAATTGGTATTGTACTCAGAAGACAAAATTCTCGTCTTTGTTTTTTTTTTTTTTTAACTTGAAAATCAAACTTTCCCACTAGAATTAGCTGATCATACTAGTAATAACAAAGTAACATTCTCAATATAATTTTGTGAAGAAGAGGCTGTTAACAAGATACAAACAAAGCTTATTAACCATTTCTTTTCCAACAAAGCTTTTTTACCATCCAAGGAAAGGAAAAAACAAATATCTCTGTTTTATTTTTCCTTTTGTTCCACCCTTAGGACCTCGGTGAAATAGTATAATGCAAAAATAAAATCAACCAAACTCTTGTATTAACAAGTTGTCATTTTTTTTTTTCAACACTAAATGGACCACCACAGTATATGCAACATTAACATAATGCCATTATCAAATATCATGTGAATGTGAGTCACCTTTGCTCACATGCAAAAATTGATTAGAAGGTATGAATGTCTCATAAATGTACCATAAAGCACATGTCAAAAATTGTCAAAATGTAATGGTCCAAATGATAAGTTGCAGTAGTGCAATGACTGTAAATTATGTTCTAAAAAAAACGGAAGTCATTATAATTAGTCAAGAGCCTGGACCTTTACTTTCACTGTAGTAACCGAAACTTGAATGAGTTGATTATCATCCCGGTGCCTATAGCTATTAATCACAAATTTACTACTCCCAATAAACAAAGAGAGGCACCGAATTCTAGTGGCTTAGAATATTTGGTCATGAACTGAGGTTAATTAATGATAACAATGGATTCATATCTTAAATGGCTACGCAATGGACAGGTGTATTATAAAATTCTTCCACCGTGTCCTTAAAAGTAAAATTTTGCAAGAACAACCATTTGATCGAGCTTTTAAGCAAATAGATATACACAATAGATAAAATATTTCATTTGGTTATTTGGTTAAGGATGTTAAGCTCAATAGATACACAATATCAATTTCCTAATTCATCGAGGGTAAATAAAATATTAGCCTTAACTGTTAGGATTTTTATTCACAAATATTATTTTTCACAAGAATAATTACGGCACATAATATATGGAAATACAACAAGTTAGAAATAAGACAATATAAAAATATTAAGAGTAAGAAAGATGTTGCCTGTGAGATTGAGAGTCATGTAGTCACTGTCTTAAGACTAATATTCCTCCCCTCTTGAAGGTTTCACCGGAGTGTACTAGCCCCAAGATTAAACCCAAGCGCTCACAAGCATTCCTCATCCAATGTTCACGACCACCGGGAGGTTTGAACGAGTCACGAACCGAGTTGCCCAATCAACATTGAAAATAGAATGTAAACTCTCACACAAACATGTTTGTATCTCTCTTTGTGCACATCTCTAGCTATGGACACGTACGTGTATATATCTTTTTCCTATTCTCCTCTCAATTCCCTTGTATGAGATACACATATATATAGGGGTAGTAGTCATTAATATAGAGATAATGATAGAGCATAAATACTCTTAATTTTGTAACCGATATTTCAATACTATATTAATATTGTAACGGTAAAACACTAAAGGTGAGGAGTTAATATTAATATTTATTTTTATTAAAATTATTCCAACACAGAATGCATGAATGGGTAAAGAAATTAATTAAGAAAGATCATATATAAAGCAGCTATATATACAAAAACTACTGTATTAAAAACAACTGCATATCAGGATCGATAACCCTTGACCTAGCTATATAGCTTCGAGATCTATTTGCATAAAGATCGACGAAATGAAACAATTAATCTCACTCGATCTCATTATATAGGAGTATATATAAGCAGCATGCATTTGAACTACAAGCTAGCTAGTATGTATGCATGCATGCATGCATGCAATTAGTACTTTTAAGTTAATTAGTAGTACTCCCTAATTTGTAACCAATTTTTTTCGAAGCGCACGCCGAGGATTTAACAAGATAAATGTACGCGCGTTTTCTTCTGAAAAGAGCAGTACTGACCCTAGCTAACCAATTTCCAAGAAAAACACATCCGCTCCCAATTAAGTGAGTACAGATCGAGTACCTCAAATATTAATCCTTGGATTTTGCAGCCTTTTGCATGCATGCATTCAAAAAACAACACTGTTGTTTTCAATTCCCTCCTCCTAATCAATTACGCCAGCTTTACGTATTCAATCATTTTGATCATCCCGAATTTATACCTGAGGTGGGATACCTCCTTTATACCTAGCTAATCGATCTGAATGTATTCCAGCTCCCACCTCAGGTATAAAGCAGCTTTGTCCTAAAATCTCCCACTTTTCTTCCGACTCATTAGCCTTCACTCTCCCACTTTTGATAAAATTCGATTACTATTTCTCTGAATTTGATAGATTCAAATGAATTCTCTAAATCCAAAGATCCTTCCAACCGTGGGTACGTTCATACATATACGGTATATATACCAATACTCATCTGGATTATTAAACTTTTAACAAGCTCACAATCCAATCCCTTTCCCATGCGATCATGATCTTCATTCAGCATAGGCTACAAATAACTGAATTAATAACCCTCTTTTTCTTGTCATCGTCCTCACTCCACGACTTATGAATCGCTGATTTTCTCTTCTCTTTGAAGGATCCATCCTCATCATTGCCACTGGCAATCTCGATCTTATATTCTTTCTTCATCTTCTCTGAATCTTTCTCTCTTTCTTTTTCTTGATTCTTTTCACTTCCTCAATATTATTTTGATTTATCCGAACCAATAAAGAGATGGAGCATGCAATTATTTTGCGGGAAATAACATGCTTACAAAATTAAATAAATAGTAGAACAATTATGACTAATTGAAAACCCAAAACCATATATAGAAGAGCACTTTCACCTTCATTTTCAATTTTTATTAAAGTACATGAATGAAAAACCAACTTGCACATTTTGGGTTTTGGTTTTGGCTTTTCCATCTATTTTTTTGAAAGGCAAAAAAGAAATTCCATTTTATTAACCTTTGAAATTGTTACAATGATTAACTAGAGCAAGAAGAGAACAAGATAGTGTTCAATCCGAGACCCAAACTCTTTATTGGCAAAAGTGGGACAAGCCCAAACACCTGAAAGGCCTAAGACCCAGATACATAGGACAAGCCCAACAATTAAACCAGATGAGACGCAGCCCAAACCCCTAAAGGGCCTAAAAGCCTAGAATACAAGGGACTAGCCTAAACAATTAAGCCCGAACAAATCTTTCCACACAGCACACTGCCAACGCCGCCAAACTTCACCGCCCACCACCACATAAGTAGACAACCGCCCAAAAAGACGATAGACCGCCACCGCCGCCTCATGGAGCCTTTAGGCCAAGGAAGTGAGTGCACTTCAAAAGCTTCCAACCATCCTCCATAAAGTCAATTCCTACGGTTGCACTCTTAGTAGCTATTCTTGAGAAGTTTGTTCACTAGCTATTCTTGAGCTCTCCAACGATGATGGTGAAATTGTCAAGATGCAGATCTAATGGTAATACTACGGTGTGGCGATCCGCCACTCACATCTACGAGCGGAGTGTTGGGTTCGACATCAGAGTTGAGCGGTTTGTCCTTTTCCTTTTGCTTTTTTGTCGTTTGTTCTTGTTGTTTCAGTGTATTTTGTTGTACTTTTCTTGTTTTGATATACTATACATACCATATGGGTGATCTTGTTCATCAAAAGATAAAAAAAACATTTGCACCAACAACCAGTTGAATGACAAACAGAAGAAATGACGCGAACTTCCTATTATGGATAGAAGGAGCTTGACAACATTAGGGCTCCGTTTGGTTGGACATAAAATGTTTTCGTTTGGACAAATTTGGAAGATCTTACTATCCGTAGATGGAAAGCAACAGATGAAAGTGTGAAAGACACTTATGTTTCAACGCATTAAGGTAATTACAATATTTGCATATTTACTTAAATCACAATTTATATTAATTAATACCTTTGCTATTGGCTTTGGCAGGATTGATTTAACTTGGAAGGAGATCCCATAGATGTTGATAGGACAGTGGCAAGACAATTTGGGCGTAGGCTGAGTGATTATAGCTATAGAAAGTACAAGAAGCTTAAGACTACTAAGGGGTACAGAATACCAGAAGCCACCCACCATTTGGCATCAGTAACAAGCAGTTGATCGATCTAATTGATAAGAAATGGAGTGATACCAAATTTCTACTAACCTCGTTGACCAAGGAAATATCCATGTCCTATTAAAGCATCCTAACAAAAAATTCATAAACCCCTAATCTTTCTTTTTTAGAAAGTTTAATTCATATAGAACCAAACAAGTTAAAGAGAAGCTCTATATTGGTTGTTCTACATTTGTGATGTCTTTTTTCTGTTTCTGTTTCTGCATCAATTTGGAAGAAACCTGTTTCGTTTTCTGTATCTACATCAGTTTCAATTTAGACTACGTTTTTAGTTTTAGGTCAGCGAAGTGCACATGTTAGTGATTCATGATATTGCTTTTGACCTCATTTTATTTTGGTTTCATTTTGTATAGGACATGTGAAAAAATTGTTTCAACAGGTTTAATTGGGTTGGTTATGTTTTTTGCATGGTACTTTTCTTTTCGGTTTGTAATGCTATGGGGAATTAATCAATTGAAGTTCTTGTTCCTCCGTTTTTGTGTGTGATATTTTTGTAGAACAAATCAACTAATAACATAAAGAACCGGAGCGAAATGAAGTCCAAACATATATAGATGTGGTTTGAAGTCCATCCCAGTGAGGGTAGATGCAATGGTGAGTTTTTTTAAATTGTAGTTGTTAGAATACAAATATGCATAATCTACTTACTAGTTCAAAAACTAATCGATCAGATGCAAACCAATGGAAATCGTGTGCCGAAATTGGAAGATGTTTAGAAATCCACCCACTTCAATAACGATACACAACAATGGATCTCTGAAGAATCAAAGAAAAACTATGTACGTATATTTGGTTATTTACTTTAGTTGCTAAAATATCTAAAGCTTAAATCTAATTACTCTATGTTGTTTTACATTTTAAAAGGACAAGATCTTAGAGGTAGAGATTGAACATTATTGTACCGAGGCTGGTGTGATGTTGATGACACAAGATTGAGGAGCTTTCAATCAAGTCACTCAAGGCAAAATTAGGATACGTTAAAGGACTGGGTATGAGGCCTTCCTCATCTCTTAGGACCATTGTTGCATCTACAACCAACAATCTTTATGTATCTCATCTCGAGTCACTAGTACAAGATCAATATCAAAAGGAAATTGAAGCACAACAGCAAAAGATAGATGAGCTTTTAGAGTCAAACAAACAGATGGAGTTGACGACAACTACGATCATGGAGTATTTGAAACACCAAGGGAATGGATTCAGTGAATATATTGAGAGTTCAAGGAGCACATAAACAACATGCTGGATGGTTAGTAGTTTACCTTGCAATTTTGTTTTTCATTATTGATAGGATCGAACTCCACATTCCTCCTCATCACTGAATCGACAAGCATCCTTAAGTACTCCCCTCCCTCTCATCACTGAATCGACAAGGAGCTCAAGTTATATGTACACTAGCTAGTTGATATCCAAACATGATAATGATTTTCTTCTGTTTCGCGTTTGTAGATTGGATAGGCACAAGGTTGGTGGTATATATATGAGAACGCCAATTCGCTGTGTTTGGTTGCCCTTTCTGAGAGTAACTCTCAACTCTCAGCACAGTTTTCAATAAATCTTTCTCTCTATCTCTCTCCACTCATTACCCCTCCAACTCTCAAAAATAACTTTCTAAAAGCTTAACTAAACAAAATGTTGCATCGATAGTTCTTTTTGTTATGATGTGCCGTCCAACAACTTTCCTTTTTGTTTTGTGTCTTCAATATTTAGTTAACTCGGTTATTTTTGGACAATAAATGGACACCTTGAAACCTTTGTTAAGCAGTTAATGGTAATATGAAGGTTATTAGTGCGATGTCGAAAGGATGCATTCTTACGTTGAGCCGTTTTTTTTTATTTGTGTAAAATTTTGTTGATCGGATTTGGGAGTGCTTTAAAATGAACAAGGTGGTAATATTTTTTCGGCATATTAGTCTAAAGTCCAAATGAAACAATCTCATATGATCTTTAGTCCAGCTTATTTTTTTGCTTAGCGGAGACGAATTTTTTCGTTGCCCACTCGTAAATTAGCGACGAAATAAATTCTTTCAAAAGATAATTATAACTTTGGACGAGGAATACTTTCTCGCTGTTGGATTTTTCAGAAAAAGCATAAATTACCTTGCGAGGAATTAATTCGTCGGCAATGGGAATAAAATAACGAGAAAGTAATTTGTCGGCCATGGGAATCCATTGGCGAGGAATTAATTCGTCAGCCTTGGGGAACCATTGAGGAGGAAAAACTCTTCTTCGTCGTGAGGAACCTTCTGCGCGAAACATAGATCGAGGAACGGGGCGAGAATTTTTTTCGTCGGCAATCACTTTGGTGATGAAAAGCATGTAATTGCTGACGATTTTTTTTTGTCGTCTTAGACCTATTTTGTTGTAGTGAATTCCATGTAAAAGAAAATTTTTCCAATTGTTTTTTGGTGTTTGGTTGGAGTCCAATTTTATTTTCACAACTCAATAACTCATTTGCTCGGCCTACTGTAGCAATGTGTATTTTGAGAATGTTTAGGAGAGATGAAGAAAATGCTTCATACGAACCTACTAACCACACACTCGTTTCACATATATGTGAGCTCCTCTCACAATTGTCAGGTGGGACCCATCCATATGTGAGAGAGGTAGGATTGGGAAATAGTAGGTGCGTAGTTTTCACTTGGCCACACGAGAGTAAATAGAATTTCAAGCAACCAGTCCAACAGAGATGAACTTGTAAAATAACTTGCGGGGTTTATGGTGGCAAGCCATTTTAAGCCGAAAGTGGTAAAGATTTTCCCATAAAATTCATTTCTCAGATTTTTCAACAACCAAACATTGGAAACCATATAAAATGTTTTTCGCAAAAATATTTTACATCCAATCAAACGGAGTCTAGATTAGACTAGATTGTGCTCTTTTGAACCACTTAATAATTACTCCTACAAACTTTAGTTGCCATTATAAACTTGCGTATGAGGCCATGACAGAGTAATCACATCCCAAAGCTAGAAACTGAGTCGCCATTAGACTCTCCTGAAGTAAGGGCTGAACTTTTCAGAAGTCTCCGGTGAAACCTTGCTAACATGGCTTGATTAAACGATTTGGTATCTCTAAATTCACATGGTTGTGTTTCGGGAATTCGTGACACAGTTCGACAGTTAAGACCTTTGGAGGATGAAGCCTGAAGGGGTACTTCGGTGTTAAATCTTTTGGTGGTAGCACCTAGAGAGATACTTTTTTTTTTTTTGTCAATATAAAATATTGAATACATTAGTGGGGTGTTAGAGTTAGCATAGGGGGGTCAAGGCTATCCATAACTCTGGCCTCCAAATCCCCGCCCCTCGTGGAACTCGAACCTTGGTCACTACTGAGAGGAGGGAGATGAGTTACCAACTTCACTAGAAGTAATTCTCGCACCTAGAGATATTTGAAAGAGTCAACGCTAAGCAAGAACAAACTAAACTTGCTGTTATGTTGTGGATTCTCGCAGTATTTTAATAGTCTTTTTCGGGCTAACAAAAGAAAGTATGACTTGAAAAAACCCGGGCGCTATACCTTATAAACATGGTTCAGAATGCACTCCTTTAACTGGAATTGCTAATATACAATAAATAAATAAAAAACTTCACAAAAGTGTTAGCAAACGAGCAATTCACATTTTGGATCACAATCAGAACGGCGACCTCACCGTCCAAAACAGCTGCAAAACTTTTCCGTACGTAGGGAGGGCAACAAAAAAAATCTAAACATGGTGGAATTTTGGCTCTGCTTCTTGTAAAAGATTAACAAAAGGCCCCTGATGAGAATCATGTTTTTACATGATTAATCTAAAGAACAATTAGCTGTAGGTATTGAAAGTCTAATCATCAAAGAGAAAATTGCTCGCTTTTACAGATTCATGGTATATCTTATTCTAATAGCTTCTTCTACAGGTATACACCCTTCCCAATCATGCTACATACATGTTCCCCATCCATTCCGACACCCATCTCCACCATAAGATGTGAAGGACCAGGATCATCTAAAAAGTACTGCTAATTCTGAGAAGAATCTAGTAAAACTTACGTAATTACCCAAACACTTAGTTGAATGAGAAGCACCACCGTTTCAAAATGCATGTTGATGTAAATTACCAGTGACTCTTGAGAGAACTTATTTTTAGGGTGAAAAAGTATATAAACACCCCCTCAACTATCACTTTTTCTCGTAAACACCCCCTCACATTTAAAAGTGCCCATGAAGACCCCTCCAATTACTAAAAACGAAAAAAATGCGAACTCCGTTAACGGAATGGAGGAAATGACCAAGATATCCTTTTCTATTATGCCCTTAAAGGAAAATGTTTAAAAAAATTCTGAAATTATTTACCCCACCGCTCGGGGAGAGAGAGAGAGAGAGAGAGAGAGAGATAGATAGAGAGAGAGAGAGAGAGAGAGAGAGAGGAGGAGGAGGAGGAGGGTGATCGGGGGGAGAACAGGACATGCTATCCACAGAGATAGTAAACAAGGGAGTCATCGAGTCCTTGGGCTCGAACGCCGGCTCCCTCACCTTCTCCGCCCGTGTCCGGAGATGCTGCCGGACTTCGTTCAGCGGTGAACCTCAAGTACGTCAAGCTGGGCTACCATTACCTCATCAACCACGACATCTACATAGCCAAGATGCCGGTGCTGGTTTTCGGGGCGGAGGTGGGGAGCTTGAGCAGCAGCCGGGAGGTGATCTGGAGCAAGTTTTGGAATAGTACCAGCGCCGCCCATGCCCGCTACGAGGGGGTTTGTTGCTTGATAGATCAATGGCTGCGAAAATCGTAAGGATTTATTCCATTTCCATGGTCGATCCTTTGATTACTATACTCAATGAATCAAAATAAACGGCGAAAAATTATATAATCTCTATGCAGGAGAGAGAAAGATAAAGAGAAAGCCATTGCTCCTCGTTCGACAATTGCCGACGTCGCCGATAGCCACACAAAATCGAGTCAATTGAATGACATTCCTCGCCTGGAGTTTTCTTGTTCGACGGCACTAGTTTGATGGTTTTACAAATCTGAGTCAATTCGTTTGAATGGGAGGGGCTACTGCGCAAGGGAAATTTTTGAAATGATAGCTTATACGTTATTTCAAAGTGATTTCGGAGATTTCTGAAATTGGGGTTCGGGTTTGATTTTGGGGATTTCTAAAATTGATGATTTGAGGTTTGTGATAGTTGTGAGTTGTGACTGTTGGAGACCGAGTGTGGGAGGAGGGTTTGGTGGTGGTGATTGGTGTCTAGCAGTGGTTTGGAATTGTGGTGGCAACAATGGTGAAGGTGGTGAAGTCAGTGGTGGTGGATTGTAGATTGTGGTGGCAACAATGGTGGATTGTGGATTGTGGATTGTCAAAGGGCATTTTTATCCAAAAAATGCCTAATTTGCTGACATGTGACCTCTCAGCAAACAGTTCTGAGACGAAAGAGTGTTAGTTGAGTAACGGGAATAGGTGAGGGGGTTTCCATGGGCGCTTTTAAATGTGAGGGAGTGTTTACGAGAAAAAGTAATAGTTGAGGGGGTGTTTATGTACTTTCACCTATTTTTAATGGGAGGTTTCAAAGTTGGCTCCATGCTTTGAATAATAGGCAGGATTTTATACACTACTAGAAAGATGGCAAGTAGACATTCCTCAATTGCGAAACAACATATTGAAATTTAAAGTCCATAAGCAACCGGTATTGAACATTGTTTATAATTTACCAGCATGGAGATGAGATCTATGCTTTGTTTGCCGGTAAGACACTTCTGAGCTTTTTCTTGAAGACAAAATGTAGAGCGGCTCCTACCAATGGCCAAGTTGATACAATGGCAATGTAACCAAGAAGCCACATCGAAATTCTGTTTTGCTGGAAAAGTTGATTCAAGCATCTTCTTATCGGGTTAGTTGATTCAACAGAGTTTCTCCCCTTGGCTCCTTCAGGTTGTTTGGAGGTCTCGGGTACAGTGTTTCTGAAATTAGGGTTTGCTCTGATTGAGACCTCACCTTCTTTAGAATCTAAAACGATTTCCTCAGTTACTATATCATGACTCTTTTGCACTTTGGGTAGGTGTTCTATTTCTACCGCATCATTTGTAACTAGCTCATTGCCCATTGCAGCCACCATTCCACCAGTAAGATTAATATACGGGCCCAGATCAATTGCTGATTCCAATGAAGAATGTGGAGCGGTAATCTGTGTCTGCAAAATGAGCAGAAAAACAAATAAACATGCAGAAACAATCAATGAATTGCATGCAACAAAAACCCAATAGTCATTTGTATTGATCATTGATGCTGGAAAAATGATTGGCATAAAAGGAATGCATGGAAATTTCCTTTTAGGGTTATTTGCACAATTAGAATAAAATGTTACAATTACCTGCCCCTAACAACTAGTGACAATTGCCAATAAAAAAAAGAACTGCTAACGACAAGTGTTTTCAAATTGGGATACATATCGTGTATCATTTTTTCAATTGTATAGATCGTATCGGGATAAGATACATTTGTTAGAAGGGTATGAGTTTCTATTGTTTAGTTGACAAGATTTTTAGAGGAGGGAGAATACTAAAGACAAGAGTGAGTATTTGCATTACACTTGAACTCAAATTTTTATTTTTTTTGGTTTTGTACAAAATGACTAGAACTCATCCCTATTTATATCTAGAAGTATACGACTAATTTTCAAAAAAAAAAAACTCTAGATATTTCACGAGGATATTGTAAAAAAATAAGGACACGGACACGGCGAGAGACACGCCACGTGTATATTATTTATTTATTTATATTTGTTTTTCAATTTTTTCCCAAGTTTAAATGGCAACATGTGGACAAAACAAAAAATCCATAGTTCCAATACCATTCAAACAAAACAAGACATCCATAAATTCAATACAACCCAATTGAAAAATTAGAGTTTGACCCTGAATTTTTTTAAAAATTACAATTTGACCCCCAATTTTTTTTTAAAAAATATATACTTTGACCCCTGTCGTGTCCCCATAGGTGTCCCCAGCCGTATCCCTTTCAAAAATTTAAATTAAATTATGGGACATGCCACGTGGCGTGTCCTATACGTGTCCCCACCGTGTCCAACACTACAATACGTTGACCTCTAAAGGTGTCGGTGCTTCATAGCTTGTGCCAAAATACTAAATTTAGTTTATGCCGCAACAACGTTAATCAAAATTAATATACAATTAAAAAGTAGATACACCTAATAACACCAACAAGCTATGCTTACATCCTAATTTTTTTTTTTTTTTTTTAAGAAGCAAAATTTTAAGTCTTTCGACTGGGGCTTATTACATTAAGGCTTTCTGTTTGTTAGGGAAAGAAAAGTCAAACAACACACAATCGAAGTATAGTCAGACAACACACAATCGAAGTATGGTTCTTTCTTCTATACAAGCCCTACCTTGAGGTTGAATTCCAATCAAATGGTTTGAAAGATGCCATAATTAGATCAAATGGCTTAGATTAATGCACTTGGGGTTCCGCTTCTTGAAATAAGGTCCAACTTTTTTCCAATAAGTAATCGTACAATACGTACCGAATTAGGATACATATACAAATCGTAGGATACGCAATCATATCGTAGGATTTCTATACAAAAAAGATACAGGGTGGGATACGTATCGTTCTCCGAAGGAGATGATACAAATTGTAGGATATGTATCATGTATAGCAGGTTTTTAACTATGCTGACAACAATCTGGGCAAGAGCGAAGAGAATTGCCAAAATTGTCGTATGTGAAAATCGATAACCAATTGCCTAGTACACCAAGGATAATGAACAAGTTCCGAACCTTCTTTTGTATATGCAGAAATGGACTGCAATGAAGAATGCTAAGGAATTCATAAGCTGCCCTTACCCACCTGCATGGGAAATAACAAGTCAAAGCACACACACAATAACCTACCTATATGCAAGTATACATACATGCATGCGAGGTCCATCAATTTGTTAAAGGCTTCAAGGAATGCGTACGTTATTTACCTTAGCTCAAATAGGAAATATAATTACTGGCATAATTTTTGGAAGCATCATAGTTTATACGTGGCTCTATGTCCATGAATCTATGAACTTTTGTTTGTCCAATATTGAGAAATATATAAAGTTGAAATGCAATAGTTACGAGCTCGTTAAGTAAACATGCAAAATCAACATCCATTAAAGAATGGAACTGTAACATACCAGAGACCAGATCCTTTAATTCCTTCGAAAAATGCCAGATGTCCCCCATGCTTTGTTGTTGCCAAGACAATATTTTTGTTTGCTCTATGATGGAGAAAATATCAGCTCAAGTGAATTGTTGCCAGGGAAAGATGCCGATTATGAAAAGGGAGAGTATATTAGAGGAGCATCACCACCTGCACTCATCCCATGGAATGGCCTCTGCAGTGCAGAGTGGGTCGTCCAAAGCACTGACACAGAGTAGTGGGACAGAAACATTTCCCACATAACTAGAACTGCTACAACGTCTGTAGTATGTATCCACGGTCTTGACAAGGCAAGATGTAATTGTCAATAACTTGAGAGAGAGAGAGAGAGAGAGAGAGAGAGAGAGAGAGAGAGCTACCTCAAATTTCCCAACAAGGCAGGTGGCATAGTTGTCAAAATCTCTAATAGAACAGGACTTTAAAGCACAAGAATACAAAAAACAAAATCATCAGTCGGAACAAAGTACGAAGAAATTAAGTAAACCACTTGCCAAACAGGAAAAAAGAAAAGCACCATCAGATGTAAAATTATAAAAGAAAAATGTAAGTATGCATCATATATAACCTAAACATAGAAGAATCTCAAGACCTAATGACTTGCAGCTGAAGACAGTTAGAGGAAGGTGAAGATTTGTGGGCTATGTACATATGTTCAGATAAAATCATGACTGTTTGTAAAATGTACCGTATGTATATGAAGATTGTACCTCTTTTGAACTGCTATGAAGGTTGTACCCACACATTCTCTTCTGCATAACATAATGGGGTGTCCAAAAGGAGAAAATAATGGCATTTGTTACTTTTGCAAAACTTGAACAATAAATACATATCAAACAGGTTCTGTTACAGAAATTTGAAGCACGGGCTTCAAAACAGGTTCTATTTTCAAGGGAAGACATCCAATATCGTTTTACCACTGATAGAGTAGACTGTTAAGCACGGGCTTCAAAACAGGTTCTATTTTCAAGTGAAGACATCCAATATTGTTTGACCACTGTATGAGAAGATTGCTTTTTTTTTGCTCGGCAAG
>BPLS01000227.1:2737-32803 GCA_019656275.1 Rhododendron kiyosumense | reverse complement strand
TACGAGTAGATTGTTAAGCTATAACATTGCTGTCAATAAAGAATTAACGTAATGTCCCAATGTTTCGTTGTCTAGAAGTAGAAATATTTAGTCAATTTTGAAGGAAACCAGATCATATTTTATGTCCTGAACAACCTATGATAATATGAGCTTCTAGATCATTTGAAGCTGAATGGCGCAAAACTGTTAAGCTATAACATTGCTGTCAATAAAGAATTAAGGTAATGTCCCAATGTTTCGTTGTCTAGAAGTAGAAATATTTAGTCAATTTTGAAGGAAACCAGATCATATTTTATGTCCTGAACAACCTATGATAATACGAGCTTCTAGATCATTTGAAGCTGAATGGTGCAAAACTATGAGCAATTTTAGTCTACAAATATGCTCATGACTTGAAATGTTTACACCTACATCGCTGAAATCCTACATGTTAGCGGGACAATTCATTTCCAGAGAGGAAACCGTACCTTTCTAATGCCTTCCCAATCGGCAAGGCGTGAATAATGAGGTTGATGCCTGAAACAAACATTTAGATCCTGTTACACAATGCCAAGCAACAGGATATGCCCAGAACTCAGTTACTCATTTACAAGGTTTCTTTATGAAAGTGGAAACTTGGTTAGTTGAAGATTCATTGATTTGGGAGTGCTTATTTAAATTGGTATTACATTTGCATGTTGAACGAATCAACTATGAAGATGGAAAATGTCTTACAATTGCGCATAACCTTGAAGGCCAATGCAAAGAGCTCTGTCATATAACTTCTGTACAAGCCTCCGCGAGATGAACCTGTCACCAATCTGGGAGGAAGACGAAAGAGAATTCATGTTACGTTAACAAAACATGTAATAACAACTAATTCAAATTTTATGGTTATTGTTCCTTCTAAAGTCCTTGGGGACAACAAAAAAAAAAAAGCTTCCAACAAACATTTAGGCCAGCAGACAAGATGCTCTCACTTGATGATACTAGAGTTGACCCCTGAATAAGCTTCCAACAAATATTTGAAGAAGGTAACTACTATTCAGATGTACAACAAAGGAAGTGAGATATTTTGGAGATTTTGATGATACTAGAGTTGTCTGGAAATCTCACAGGAAGTAAGATATTCATTGGATACAACAAAGGATGTCAGATCTGTACCGAATAGATCTAGTGCTGGAACCATACATGTTACTCATGTCTATTTGAAGAAGGTAACTACTATTCAGATGTAATTAGAGAATCAAGGATTACAGCAAATATGTATATTTCATCAAATACATTGCCTATGTAGGCTATATAACATTGCTGTATCAAGGAATGGGCTGACAACGTTTACCAAGCTCTCAGACACTAAAAAAAAATGATCCCATCAGCACATGGATAGACGAAAAAGCAAATGACAAGCTTGAAGGAGAAAATGCACAAAATAAACAAAACCCAGACAGACGACCAGAAGGACCGCACGAAAACCACACAGGGAGTCTTGAACTACCTGTTAGTACCTAGACATTTAGGCTTTATTCCAATCTTTTAACTCTTTGAACCCCAGACATCCCTCCTCTTTAGTGGTGCAAATAGAGCTGCAACTCACCTTCGCACCTTCTTTAACTCGATCCAAGACCAAACGAAAAATCTCACACAATTTCCACTTCCTTTACCACTTTCTGAATAGAAACAGAGCTCAAGATCTCTCCTAACCCAATACTGAAAGATTTTGGTCTTAAACTTGATATACAACGTTTACACCATTTCCTAGCAACACAAGCTTATGGAACAATTGGTGATGTGATATGGTATCACAACCATGTTTGAAGAAGTTTCCAGGCGCAACTCAAGCTTATGGAACAATTGGTGATGTAATATGGTATCACAACCAAGTTCGAAGAAGTTTTGGGTTCAAGCCTCTGCATCTGCCTTTGGTCCCTGATTGTATTATGCTTTTTTATGTGAAGGCAGCAAGGGTGTCAAACAGCTCAATATGAAATTTTTAGTCTCGGTATGAGCAGGCTGAACTGAAGAGGGCTCTAACAAGCCTTGGCGGACCGAACCCATGTCAATCACAATTGTAAGAAGTGGAACCCCAGGTTGCCTTCGGGTGAGAAAGAAGAAAAAGGCTTTTCACACAGACGCGGGTTCGAACTTGGGATTCATTTCTGTCGCCAAAAGCTTCGATCTTTCCTCCTTCAACTCGGCCTCCTAGTAGCCTATGTGTTAGCACCTTGATCGTCAAGGCTTGCTAAGCTTGGCTAGCGGTGGCACCTTGCACCCTAGCCAACCGGTGGAATCAAAGGCATGCGGTAGGCATGTTTTACAAGGTAACCCGATGGTGTTGGTTGGTGTCGGCATTGGTTCCTTAGGCAAGTGGCAGCTGTGATGCACGTGAAGGCCCGATGATATCGAAGCATGAATGCTAAACAGGAAGCAGGTTTGTGGGACAAGGCAATCAAGAAAACGGCTAAGTATTGGGAGCTGGGGTTGGATCACAAAGCTGGCCCGGCAGCCTTGAGTTGGCTCAGGCAAAACCGTTATTGATGGTTAACAACATTCTACACATGTTGCTGGGAGCATTGCCCAAGGCAAAAATGGGCAGTTATCGGCAATTTCGGCCAGGTAGTTTCAGTTTTCTGTGTGCTGGCAGATTCTGGGCAAGCCAGCACAGCCCTAGGGCAGTTGGGGGTGTCAACTGCAGCATCATGGGTTTGCCCCATGATCGCATGTACTTAGTGGCCACGTTTTTTAATGTAGAGCCTATTTAGGCAAGGCATTTTCGTAGCTTAAAGCAGAGGGATATTCTGTCTAGACTCTTGAGTGTTTCCTTTGTAAGTTGGTGCTTAATAAAGATTGGGACGGTTTCCGTAATTCTTGTGTGTGTTCTAGACGTTCAAACATATCGAGTGTATGAGTAAACATTAGTTGGCTTAGACCAAGTTGCTGGCAAACTGGGTGCCATCACGGGCAAAATTTCTAGGCAAAAAACTGCCCCGTGACCCTATGTAACATTTACTCTTTTAATTGTATTATACCCGTGTCAAACACATAGCAATCAGGTAAGAGTAAGGGATCCAAATCCGAAATGTTTCGTTGGACATTCACTGAGCAAGCATACTACTAAATTGAATTTTATAATGATCAACGCAAAGAACTCCTATATGATGTATGAAATGTCCTAAGGAGCCTTGTAATACAATTTATCCTAGCAAATAAAAGTTATATAATGATGAATATAAACACTATGGTGTGTCTCTAGGTCCTTGGCATTCAAAATTAGATGAATCCAATAGACATTTTATCACACTCAATCCCATACACACATCTACGTAACATAGAGAGTTGAAGTACCAAAAGTTGGGTAGTGTGCGTGCCCCGGTCCGCGTGCGGCACGTGAAGCGAAGACCCACATCGTCGAGGTCCGGAAGTGATATGCAGTATAAGTGTGGTAGTAATGTAGAGTACAGCTACGTTTTTGGTTTGAGTTCCACCCAAATTATGTAACACATTATAAGACTGGATTGGGGGTTGTCCTGGTTTCAAGCATCTCCATTTCTTACCAGTCTAGGTTCTCTCTCTGTTTGGAGAAATTTTTAGGTGCGGATAGGGTACCAATGTGGAAGTCCTACGTGGTACCCATAAACCAATGATGGCGTGACAACTCTTCTCCAAGTCAGCTTGAGTCAGTATTTGAACACATCAACCGTTAGCCCTTCAAAACTAACGGCCGTTTAGGCTTCTGTCAATTGTTCATTCCCAAGAACCAACTCTCTCTCTCTCTCTCTCTCTCTCCCACATTGAGGGGAGGGGAAGAGAACTTCAAGCCTCCCACATTGAGGGGAGATAATACTGTCATTTCCCTCTACATCCCGTTTAATTCCAAATACACTGCAGAATGATACCACCTCACGTCTGACTGTAACACAAAGTATCACCACTCACCAGAACAGTACAACTGCAAGCCATTCCCAAAGTTGAAGTTGAAGTATTGGGTATTTTATGCAAAGACACTAACCAGTAGGTCCCATGGAGAGCAGATGGCAACAGCCCCAGCAACAGGAACATTCTCCCCATGCTCCCCGAGGTACTTTACCTGAAAGAAATAATTTAGACATAGTATATATCAACATGCTGACATGTTACAATTTTATGCCAGTAAATGTGATAGCAAATCGCTCTGCAATATATAATATAAAGAATGACAATAATGGATAGAAACATCTATGGAGATATGCAGCTGAAAAATATGTAATAAAAGCATCACAAACAACTATAATCAAGTACCAAAGCAGCAAAACAACTGTTACTTGAAAAATGTACAAAAAATGTTATAAGAAATACTACATGCAAGAGCAACAGAGAAAGATGCTATACGTGGCTTGGCCATGATGGCCTATGTTGACAGGGAAAGTCAATAGTACTATTATCTTACTCACTCCTCGAAAACAACATGCAATCACAATCATAGAACTGTGAAGATCAAAGTTAAGACCGTAAAATAACACTCATCTCTTCAAGAACATCATGACTTCTATTCTTTAAGGATAACACCGAACTTTGAACAATTATAGCCAGTATAATTAACAAAATCAGGGAGGGTTATTAAAACTCATTAATTGCTTCAGACCATCAGTATGAACTTTGTCTTTTCACATTAAAACACGCAATTCTAATGCTATTTGGAGGCAGATTCCATAGATTATGTGTACTTCGACTGCAAGTTGTCTTAAATAGTTTGCAATGGCTCGTTCAATGGCAAGTAAACACTTACAGCAAATTCTGCCCATCTGACACATCCTTATAAAACCTAAAATAAGGTTGGTTGGAGAATCAAACAATACAGAACCTTATATCCTCCTAATCGATAATGTCATGAATCATGATTAACTGTTGACGTGTGAGAAAAGAAGCTAGCCAAGTCCATGGGAGGTGGAGGGACCGTGAGAGAGAAAGAGTGGAAAAAGGAAGAAAGAAGGCAGTGGTTTCTGTTATGAAAATATGATAATTATTCAGGGTGTTTAAGTCATGCAAAAATGGCTCACTCCATATAGGAGAGTGAGGTGGATTGGTCGTTAGTCTGGATAAACAATAAATTGGAAAAACAAGATGGTGCACTTCAGTCCACCAACCCACATGGAATTGTGGTAGTAAATAAAAATCAGAGGGGTAATCCACAGATGGCCTATGCCACAGGGGGCCAAGTGAAGTTTGCCCTTTATTGTTGCAAGTATGATGATCAGCGTTTATTGCCACATTTCTTTACCTTGATCTTGTCTGAGATCACAGACACAGATTTAAGAGAGGAGTAAACAAAAATCTTCTCATTCTCTATGATGCAGAGATGGTTAAGTTAGCAGACTGTTTGTGTGTTGCATTCTCTATGATGCAGAGCTGTTGCAGACAAAGTATCCTAAAATTACATCAGAGGTTCTATTTTCAGTATATGCGCGTGCGCACAGACATACATGCACACACACACAATTTTTTTTTTTTTGAACGGCGAGTTTTTTTTTTATTAATCTTCGAAGATGATACAAAGATTAACAGGAGCAAGGAGAAGGCAATGAAATGCCCAGTCCGAGACCCAATCCCTAGATTGGCAAGATGCCAACCTAGGAGACACCCTAGGGGACAAACCCAACACCTAAAAGGCCTAAAAGCCCAGATAAATCAATTAACTCAAATGGGACGCAGCCCAAAACCCCTAATAGGCCTGAAAGCCCAAATGGAAACAAATGAAGCCCAAAGAAAACACCCTAACCCTAACAGCTACACAGCCGCCAACCACCACCCGCAGCTGCAGCCTCCACGCCTCACAACCTCCACAGCGGATAGCCAACCAACACCACAAAGCAGACAGCCCAGATGATCCGCCACCACCACCAGAAAAACCGACAGCACGAGAGGACCACTAGACTCCCGTCGCTGCCTCGCAAGTCGTTAGGCCAAGGACCGATCAAAACCCAGGAGAAAAGACCGGTGGAGATGTGCAAGCCTCGCCCCCGAAAGCAGCAGAGAATGACCTGGCCATTAGGCACACAAACTAGAGACCCCAACAGAAAATCCGGCGATCGATCACCACAACGGAGAACCGAGGCCTGGTAGCGGAAGAGGCAGCAGATGAAGACGCAAGGAGAGAGGCCGAGGAAGAGAGCGACAAGCAGCAACTGAAGAAAAGGGTTAGGGAGCCGACGGAAAACATGGATAAGTCTACCGTCGAAAACACTCCACCGTGAAGCATGCAACACGCAACTTTTCCCCCCTCGTAAATAAGCACACTTTATTAGTAAAAGGCAACAAAAGGAACACATCTATAAACGGAAAGAATCACCATAACAAAAAGACCCCAAAAGCTTGTTCATCCATATTGGAAAGCTCTACAAGGTAAGAATTGGTCGGTTGGACTACACATCCTCAACTCCCAGCAATACAAAAGGCTAACCAAAGAAACACATCAACAAGCCCATGGTTCCTCTACCATGAAATGCACCATATCAAGCAAAAAGAAATCATTGTGACAAATTTCTTCTGCACTTTCCCACCATAGACCATTGTCAACAGTGAAGTAACTCCATCCCACTCCAAGAAACACCTAAGCCATACCAACCCAAAATGTTGTATCCTAATGTTTTCTACATTGCTTTGGCAACAGTATGTATCCCTATAGGTTACCAGAACAGGAAAACTACCCAAACTTAATTAGCATCAAACTAATTAATTCAAAATGTAAAAAATAACATTCATACATGCAAGTATTGAAAGAATGGAGTCCACATACCAGGATGTTGGCACCAATGCTGGTCCCAACTGCATACAGTGTAGCATTGGCATATTCGCGATGAAGATAATCAATAACATCCCTTGTATCCTCAGTCCATCCAGCATTGTAAAAGCAATCGGACTGCATAGATTGTAAGAGAGGCCACAAGATAATTTTAAGCGAAAACCAACAACAGCTTTCTCAGCATACTTTGCTGGTAGATAAATTTACAAGAAGTCTGAAACATGAAAAGAAGTAACCATGTAAATGGAGACTACAGTAAACGTATCCTAGATACTACCAACTCCATGAGACTTATTTATATCTAAACCCACGTATTTTTCTTTTGTTTGGTATAAACTGTTTTGGGAAGAATCGATAGAGGCAATATAATTTATAAATCATATGAAAATAAAATCAGTTAACAGATAAAGAAGAGAAAACTTCAGCACGTAGATACAATTCAAAATTCCTGTCCTATATTCAACTGCGTATCGACTGAAGTTTAGCCATGTCGGTACAGCACATAGTATTTGAACTCAGAACCTAGACTCAAGGAACAAAATGGAGAAGTATTACTTGTTGTTTGGAGAGGAAAAGGTGTGTAAGGTAACTTACACCTTCACACATAATCATTTATTTATATAAGGAGATAGTTCATTACATAATGTAAATAAGCAATGTGGGACTAAACACAATATACTAGTATACGAGTATACTAGTATTCCAACACTCCCCTTCAAGCTGGGAAATAGATATCACACAAACCCAGCTTGTCACAAAACATCTCCAACCGGGGCTTAAACAATGACTTGGTGAATATGTCAGCCAATTGAGCACTTGTAGACACGAAAGGAGTTGCTATAACACCATTAGTCAACTTCTCTCGCACCAGATGACAATCAACTTCGATATGCTTAGTCCGCTCATGAAATATAGGGTTGGATGCAATGTGAATTGCTGCTTGGTTATCACAATACAAATTCATAGACAATTGCACATGGAATCCTATCTCCTCAAGAAAAGATCGCACCCACACAATCTCACATGTGGTGTGAGCCATGGCTCTATATTCTGCCTCTGCACTAGACCGTGCAACCACGATCTGTTTCTTACTCTTCCAATTAACAAGATTGCCACCAAGAAAAACACAATATCCAGTGGTTGACCTCCTGTCAGATGGGCCTCCTGCCCAATCAGAATCAGTGAAGGCCTCAATACGCAAATGACCATTAGCTCTATAAAATAGACCATGTCCAGAATGAAACTTGAGATACTTGACAATTCTAAGAACAGCCTCCCAATGTGGCACATGAGGAGCAGACATAAACTGAGTCACAATACTCACTGCAAATGAAATATCAGGACGTGTAATAGTGAGATAATTCAGTTTACCAACCAAACGGCGATATTGATCAGGACTAGACAGTGCCTCCCCCTGATCAATGCATAGTTTGACATTAGGATCCATAGGGGTATCAACAGGTTTCGCCCCCAACAAATCAATCTCATCTAAGATATCCAGCACATATTTCCTTTGTGATAAACTAATACCATCTTTAGATCGTGCCACCTCGATGCCTAAAAAGTATCGCAATCTACCCAAGTCTTTAGTATGAAATTGACTCTGCAGAAAGACCTTCAACGCATCAATACCTCTCTGGTCATCGCCCGTAATAATAATATCATCGACATACACAATCAATAACACTTTGCCTCAAGGAGATGTGAGAGAGAGAACATAATGATCAGACTGACATCGATTCATACCAAATTTCAAAACTGCATCACTGAACTTGCCAAACCAGGCCCTGGGAGACTGTTTAAGCCCGTAAAGAGCTTTACGAAGACGACATACCTGAGAACGCTCCCCTTGAGCAACAAACTCAGGTGGTTGCTCCATATAAACCTCCTCAAAAAGATCGCCATGTAAGAAAGCATTCTTGACATCCAATTGAAATAAGGGCCAGCCAAGGTTGGCTGCAAAAGAAATAAGGAGACGAATAGAACCAAACTTCGCAATTAGGGAAAAGGTTTCAGCATAGTCAACACCATAAGTCTGGGTGTAGCCTTTAGCAACAAAGGCGAGCTTTGTAACGCTCAACAGACCCATCAGGATGATATTTCACAGTGAATACTCAGCGGCACCCCACAGTGGATTTTCCAAAGGGTAGAGGAACCAACTCCCAAGTCCTATTATCGTGGATTGCAGAGATCTCTTCCTCCATAGCTGTCCGCCACTCAGAAATAGATAAGGCCTCCTGAACAGTTTTAGGAACAAAGACAGAGGAAACAGAGGCAGTAAAAGCACGAAGGGTGAGGGATAGATGATCATAGGATACAAATTTAGCAATAGGATGAGAGATAGTACAAGTGCGAATACCTTTACGAAGAGCAATGGGAGGAGAAGGTGGAGCAATAGGGGCCAAAGGAGGTGGAGGCGGATCTCGCAACGGAGGAGAAGGCTCAGCGGTAGGCGGAGGGGGTGGTGGTGCAGCTTTGGCACGGCGAACATATACCTACATCGGGGGGTGCTGCTTTGGAGGTTGCCCAGAAGGAACCAAAATATGCATATACTCAGACTGATCCGCATGAGGCAAAGACGGAAAATAGGGTAACAACTCATGAAACGTAACATCAGCACAGACAAACTCACGATGCAGAGTGGGAGAATAACACTTATAACCTTTTTGAGTCCTAGAGTACCCGAGGAATACACACTTAATAGAGCGAGGATCAAGTTTATCGAGGCCGGGATCCAGGGCATGAACATAACACGTGCACCCAAAAATTTTCAGAGGTAAAGAATATAAAGAACAACTAGGGTGCAAAATACTATAGGGAATCTGGCCCCCAAGAACGCGGGAGGGCATGCGATTCACGAGGTAACCGGCAGTAAGGATGGCGTCGCCCTAAAAGGATTTGGGAACCGTCCATTGGATTAAAAGGGCTCGAGCAACCTCTGTCAAATGTCGTATCTTGCGTTCAGCAACCATATTCTGTTGGGGAGTGCGAGAACACGAAGATTGATGAATAATACCATGCTCATCAAAAAAGGCAAACAAAACATTATAAAAATATTCACCAGCATTATCTGAACGAAAGATACGAAGAGAAACATCAAATTGAGTCTTTATTTCCATATAAAAAGATTTGAAAATGGAGTACAAGTCTGACCGATTTTTCATGAGATAAACATAAGTAAGCCTAGAATAGTCATCCACAAAAATAACAAAATGCTGAAAACCACCACGTGATAAAACACGCACTGGACCCTAAATATCGGAGTGAACTAAATGAAATGGACGAGACACTCGACTCTCTACTCTAGGTGGAAAAGAAACACGGCGGTATTTACTGAACTCACAGACTTCACATGGCAAAGATTGAAGACCACGACACGACGGAACTAACTGCTTGAGAGTCTGAAGGGAGGGATGACCAAGACGACAATGATGTTCATAAGGAGATATGGAAGCCTGAAGAGCAACAGAGGCAGGAGGTTCGCGTTCGCCAGTGTCAAAATAGTATAGACCACCACGCTCAACACCGCCACCAATCTTCTTCCCCGTCTGGAGATCCTGAAATACACAATAACGAGGAAAAAAGGTAACCGAACAATTTCAGGATTGGGTAAGTTTACTAACAGACATAAGACTATGGAGAAACGAGGAACATGTAAAACAGAGTCTAAGGTAAGAGAAGAATGTAAAATAACAGAACCCAAACTAGCAATGTCAGAAGAGGAACCGTCAGCCAAGGCAACACGAGAAAACTTCATAAGAGGACGAAAACCAGAGAGGTGGATGGAGTGACCTATCATATGATCGGTAGCACCAGAATCAATAACCCACGGAGTATTAGAGGCCAGGCCAGCAACGGTGGAGCCTTTCTGAGCGAACGTAGCAGTGAAAGAGGAAGGCACATAAGAGGGCGGCTGGGAAATCAGGCGATGATACTCATCTTTTGGAATAGTAACAACTCGTGGGATGAAGCTGGGCACAGAAACAGAGCCATCATCCTCAGAAACAGTAACCTGATGAGCAGATGGGCGGTCATGAATAATCCAACAAAAATCAACTGTATGATTAATACCATGGCAACAGGTGCAGGAACGAGACCCACGACCACGGGCACGACTAAAATCACGACCACGACCACCACTACCAAAATCACGACTACCAACAGACTGCATCGGACCACTGCTACCAGAATCACGACCATATCCATGGCCAGTAGGACCACGGCTGCCTCCTCCACGGTCAAAACCACGAGAAGAAGTACCACCACGAGGAATTGTGGTAACCAAAGCCGAGAGGGCAGAAGGGGTCAATATCAACAGCACTGGAGTCTGGAACCGAGGTCTGACGGACACGACTGAACACCTCACTGAGAGAGTAAATTACTACCACCCAAAAGATTGGACCGGATAGAATCATATGCTGGCGAAGGTAAACCAAACAGAAAACGAGCTACCTGCAAGCGCTCACGTTGACGCTCCATAACCTGAATGTCTGAAGAAATGGGCTCACAAGTGTTGAGCTCCTCACACACTCCACAGAACTTGGCATAATACTCTTCCAAGGATAAGTTGCCAAGGTTAAGAGAAAAGAACTGTTGATGAAGAGCATAAGTCTGGCGGAGATTATCAGCCCCAGAGAACATCTCTTTAACCTTCATCCATACTTTTTTCGCAGTAGATAAGAAAACCAGAGTATTCTTAATATTTTCCTCCATACTATTCCAAAGCTCAACACGAATTTTAGCATCTGCAGGAACCCAAGCACCATATGATGCGGCAATCGCAGCGGGAGGATCATCAGTAAGATAATGATAGTCGGACTCCCCGACATAATAGACTTCAACAGCCTTAGCCCAAATAGCATAATTTCAACCATTCAATAAGGTAGAGGTAATGGACAACCGATCACGAGACCGGGAAGAACGACTAACAGCGGAAGTCACAGTACTAGAACTAGAAACAAAGACAGTGCCAGAGCTCATTGCAAATATACCAACCAGAAACTATGCCAATAACACAGAGGCAGCCACAATCATCAACAAACTGCGATCACCAGCAAACAAGAACAGTAAAATAACAAGATCAAGAAGAAACGAGAAGTCCAAAATAGCCAGACATAAAGTAGGGCAGCCGAATAGGCCCACAAATAAGAACACAACAGAACACCAACGGCAAACTCATACCAGAGTGTCAGAAGCAAGCGACAGAAGCATCGTCGGAGGCAGACGAGGGCCGGCGAGGGTCGCCGATGGCTGAACGAGAGCCGGCAAGAGTCGCCAGGGACTGCAGGGCTGGAGAGAGCCAACGAGAGTCGCCGGAGGTCGTCGAACAGTGCGCATGAACAGTACCTGATGAACAGTGCGCTTGAACAGTACCGATGAACAGTGCAAAAAAAAACGCGGGTACTGTTCATCGTCGCGGGGACTGTTCATCGCGGGGTTACTGTTCATCGCGGGTTACTGTTCACTGTTCATGGCGGTTACTGTTCATTACGACTACTGTTACTGTTCATCGCTGATTTTCAACTCTCGTAATGATTTTCTAACTTCGGTAAGCCTTTGATTTATGGGTTGTTGTTTTGGACCCGTTGTAGTAATCACTTGGTATACGTTGGTGACGTTACGGATCTGTCGTGTTTGATACTTGGTTGCTGATGCTGTTGGTTGAGTACGGGTTCTTGATTCGTTATTTTTTGTTGATTCTTATTGGTTGTTGCCTCTTCATTGTTTGGTAAAATGTCTGAGCAAAAGTCTGATTCTGTTTCTAGTTCTACTAATGGTGTGGCTCGTTCTTCTCGATTTTGGGAGAGGTTATCTATTACCTCTACACTTTTGAATGGCAAAAATTATGCTGTTTGGGCCAAGGCAGTTGAAGTTTATTATTTGGGTGAGACACTATATCATATTTTGACTGATGACCCTCCCACAGCCACTGCTGCCACATATGGGGCATGGGTGTCTGAGGATGCCCGGATTCGATCTGAGTTATGGAATAGTATGGAAGATCATATTTCTAGCACATTGATCTTCTTACCTACAGCCAAACAAGTATGGACACAGGCTCAGGAGATGTATTCTGGTGTTAACAATCTCCGTCGCGCATATGATCTTCATCAGTCATTCTTTTCTATCGCACAGGGTGATTTATCCTTGGAGTCTTATTATTCCATGTTCCGAGGTATCTGTGAGGAGCTCAATATCTGTGAGCCTATTTCTGGTGATGTTCAGGTTATGAAGCGCCAGCGTGAGCGTATGCAGGTAACTCGGTTTATATCTGGTGTGTCATCAACTACTTATGGTCCTGTTTGTAATCAGCTTTTGGGGTCTCGAGATTTACCTTCCCTGAGCGAGGTTTTTAGTCGACTTCGTCAGTCTTCTGTATCTGTGCCTGTGCCACCTCCTGATCGTTCAGCATTAGCTTCTGCTGTATTTGGTGGTTCTAGCTCTTCCTTCAGCCGTGGCCGTGGTCGCGGCCGTGATTCCAGGTTTTGTACTCATTGTCGGGGAACCAATCATACAGTGGAGTTTTGTTATGAGCTTCACGGTTTCCCTCAGGCTCATCAGGTTGCTATCTCTCATGATGCTGGACAACTTACTCATTCTTCTACCGACAATGTGGTGACTATCTCTGCGGAGGAGTACCAGCGCCTTGTATCATTTCAGTCTCCAGCTGCAGATTCTTCCTCCACTGCTACGCTTGCTCAGAAAGGTCCATCCGCTGCTTGTGTTGCATCTTCCTCCACTCCTACTCCTTGGGTTATCGATTCTGGTGCTTCTGATCATATGACTAGTACTTCTACTCTGTTTTCTCACCATCAGTCTGTTGGTAAACCATCTCATGTTACCTTAGCAGATGGTTCTACCACAGAACTTACTGGTTTGGGTTCTGTTCCTGTCACTTCATCTCTTATTTTGGACTCTGTGTTACATGTTCCTAGTTTTCCTTTTAATCTTATGTCTGTTAGTCAAGTTACAAAGTCCTTAAACTGCTCCATCACATTTCTTCCTCATGGTTGCGTGTTTCAGGATCTCAAGACGGGGAGGAAGATTGGCGGGGGTACTGAACGTGGAGGCCTATATTACTTTGCCAATGACATTTATCCTGCGTCTGCTGCCCTTCGGTCATCAGTATCACCATATCAACAACATTGTCGTCTGGGTCATCCTTCTCTTTCCAATTTGAAGCGTCTAGTTCCATCATGTAGCAATATTAAAGATTTACAATGTGAAGTTTGTGAGTTTAGTAAACACCGTCGAGTGTCTTTTTATCCTAGGATTGAGCGTCGTGTGTCACGTCCTTTTCAGTTAGTACATTCGGATATTTGGGGCCCTATTCATGTTCCCACTATCACTGGTTTTCAGTATTATGTTATTTTTGTAGACGATTTTTCTCGTATTACATTTCTTTATCTTATGAAAACGAGATCAGAATTGTCTTCTGTTTTTAAGTCGTTTTATACCGAAATAAAGACTCAGTTTGATACTTGCATCCGTATACTTCGTTCAGATAATGCACGCGAATATTTTCATAATGCTCTTTCTCGCTTTTTTGATGATCATGGGATACTTCACCAGTCTTCTTGCGCTCGGACTCCACAACAAAATGGGGTTGCTGAACGTAAGATCAGACACATATCTGAGATTATGCGTGCCATGTTAATAGATGCAAGTCCCTAAATCTTATTGGAGTGATGCTGTTCTTACAGCCTGTTACTTGATTAACCGTATGCCCTCCACTGTTCTTGGTGGTCAGATACCCTTCAAAGTTTTATTTCCTGGTCGTCCTCTCCACTCATTACCCCCTCGGGTATTCGGGTGCACATGTTATGTTCATGCCCTTGATCCTGACCGGGACAAACTTGACCCCCGGTCGATCCGGTGTGTCTTTCTTGGTTATTCGCGCACTCAAAAAGGGTATAAGTGTTACTCACCTTCTCTTCGTCGTCACTTTGTGTGTGCTGATGTCACCTTTAATGAGTCATTACCCTTCTTCTCTGGTACGCCTGAGTCTGCATATGTACTTTCTGAGTCTGAGTATGTTATTCCTGTCGATGTTTCTCCTAATCCTGTGCCACCTATGCAGGTATATGTTCGTCGGCGACATGTGTTAACAGCCCCACCGGTGCCTACCACTGCGCCTCCTCCGTCCCAAGATCCGGTTCTTTCACCGCCACCACCACCACCACCATCACCTCCTATCGCTCTTCGCAAAGGTATTCGGTCTTGCACTTCTCATCCTATTGCTCGGTTTGTTTCCTATGATCATCTGTCTCCATCCCTTCGTGCTTTTACTACTTCTGTTTCGTCCATTTCTGTTCCTCACACTGTTCCAGAGGCTTTATCTGTTTCTGAGTGGCGGACAGCAATGGAGGCTGAGATGTCTGCTCTTCATGACAATGGTACTTGGGACCTGGTTCCTCTTCCGCCAGGAAAGTCTCCCGTTGGATGTCGATGGGTCTTTACAGTCAAGTATAATCCGGATGGCACAGTCGAACGGTACAAGGCCCGTCTTGTGGCCAAAGGCTATACTCAGACGTATGGTGTTGATTATGCGGAGACTTTTTCTCCGGTGGCCAAAATTTCCTCTGTTCGGGTTCTTATTTCCATGGCCGCTAATCTTGGTTGGCCCTTATTTCAGTTGGATGTCAAGAATGCGTTTCTCCATGGTGATTTGCTCGAGGACGTATATATGGAGCAACCTCCTGGATTCGTTGCTCAGGGGGCGCGTTCTCAAGTGTGTCGCCTTTGCAAAGCTCTTTATGGTCTTAAGCAGTCACCTCGAGCTTGGTTTGGCAGGTTTAGTGATGCTGTGTTGCAGTTTGGTATGCGTCGCTCTCATTCTGATCATTCTGTCTTTTCTATTCAATCCGATCGGGGAAAAGTAGTGTTGATTGTGTATGTGGATGATATCATTATTACTGGGGATGATCAGAAAGGTATTGATGAGCTAAAACACTTTCTACAACGTCAGTTTCACACCAAAGATTTGGATAAGCTGCGATATTTCTTGGGTATTGAGGTAGCAAGATCCAAGGAGGGGATTAGTCTATCCCAAAGAAAGTATACGCTGGATATTCTAGAGGAGACTGGTTTATTTGGAGCAAAACCCGTGGAGACTCCTATGGATCCAAATGTCAAACTGTGTGTCGATCAGGGGGAGATATTTCCTCATCCAGACCGTTATCGTCGCTTGGTAGGCAAATTGAATTATCTCACCAATACACGACCGGATATCTCATTTGCTGTCAGTATGATAAGTCAGTTCATGTCAGCCCCTCGTCTTCCCCATTGGGAAGCTTGTCTTCGTGTTGTGAAATATCTCAAGGCTAATCCTGGACGTGGTCTATTCTATCGTTCAAATGGTCATTTGCGTATCGAGGCCTTTACTGATGCTGATTGGGCAGGATCACCATCTGATAGACGGTCAACAACTGGATACTGCACTTTTGTTGGTGGAAATCTAGTTACCTGGAAGAGCAAGAAACAAACTGTTGTTGCTCGGTCCAGTGCTGAAGCAGAATATCGTGCCATGGCTCATACTACATGCGAGGTTGTATGGTTGAGAGCTTTGCTCGAGGAGTTGGGGTTTAGCGTACGGTTACCTATTCCTATGTATTGTGATAATCAGGCAGCAATACATATCGCTTCGAATCCGGTATTTCATGAGAGAACCAAACATATCGAAGTAGACTGTCATATTGTTCGGGAGAAGATAGATAGTGGCGTGTTGGCTACTCCTTTTGTGTCTACAGGAGCTCAATTGGCAGATATCTTCACCAAACCGTTATTTAAACCACGTTTAGAGTTATTATGTAACAAGCTGGGATTCTGTGATATTTATTCTCCAGCTTGAGGGGGAGTGTTAGAATAGTTAGCCTTTGTCCCACATCGAATAGTTGGAGTTATGTAATAAGTCACTAAGTAATATAAATAAAAGCTCTCTCTTGTGTTAGGGTTAATTTAACACCCTAAACACTTCTTTCTCATTCTCTAAACAACAGCAACCAAGGCCGAACAATCAGAAGTAGGAGCTTGCAACATAGCACCCCTCCTGCTGAACATTGGCATAGGCCTTTCCCAAAGATGGAAACGAAACACGACCCCAACACCTGCACTCTAATTGGATCATATTCCACATCAAGACCAGCAAGAAAGTCATACACATGCTCCTTCTCGATTCTCTTTCACCAAGCGGCATCATCAACAGCGCAGACGGCCTCAAACCCCTGATAATAGTCAAATTCCTGCCATGCCCCACTTTGGTCAGCGAAATAAATAGCAACCGACCGATTGTGTTGATCCAAAGTACGAAGTCTTTTCCTCAACTCAAAACATTGAGCATCATTACCCTGCTAAGAGTAAGTCTGTTTGGCAATAGTCCAAATTTGATACGGAGTGTCAAGGAGCAAGAAAGGACTACGAATATCAGCCTTCATAGAGTTAAACAACCAAGTCATGGCTAAAGATCGATGAGACTTAAATGTCTTAGGTTCAGTAACAGTAGTAGGCTTAGTAATAGGACCTTCAATAAACTCAGACATCCCCTTAGCCTCAATAGCTAAAGTAAAAGTTCGAGACCAAAGTAAATAATTTGTGCCATCCAGTTTGATGGGACAAATATCCAGTGGAGAGTTATCTAGAGTCACAGCCTTACTCACTCCACCCATTTCCACAACCTAAGCATCTTTATCTTTTGAATCCTTCGACATAGTTATTCAATAAAAAATAGCAATTAATGCACTATCCTGATAAAAAAATAATCAGGAGAAAAATAATGTATTGTCCACTGACTCACAACCCAATGCTCTATTTATATACTTATGTAGATAATTGTTTAAGAAACCTTATTTAATCCCAATACCAGGGCAAGACCAGATCTCATCGACTGACTCACAACCCAATACCAAAAGAGGAAATGACCGGCGAGAGAAGAGGCGACGGCAACAGCAACAGATCTGACCATCGAGAGAAGAAACGACGGCGACAGCAAGAAGTCTGTTCAATGGCGACAATAACTGACGCAAAGGTGTCGGTGACAAGCCTGAGGAGCAACGACGACTAGCAAATTGATCGACGGCAACCAAATAACAGAGACGACAACAAGAAATAGATCGGTGATCGTGATCGTGATCGTGATCTGGGTAATAGAGGCTAACGGAAAAAAAAACCCCGAAACCTGGGCGATTGTGATCGATAGGTCGACGACAGTCCTAAGCGAGTTGATGGCGGCAGATTGGTGGATCGTGGCTAGTAGCGGCAGTGGTGAGCTTGTTTGATCGAAAGCTCTGATACCATGTTTGATTTTAGTGGTAACGTAATTAGAGAGGAAAAACCACTTAGGGTTATTTTTTATTCAACGTGGAAATATATACAAGCTGTACAATAATTGCACTATGGTCCTAAATACTTAAACTAATTACATGATAAGACACATAATTACATTTAACAGCAACTCTAATGTACCAATTCATATTATTCTTCATAGTGAAATAGCAGCATTGGTCGTGGATGTAGTCCAACAACCCTATTGTTTGGAGAGGAAAAGGTGTGTAAGGTGTTAATTAACCTTCACACATAATCATTTATTTATATAAGGAGATGGTTTGTTACACAATATAATTAAGCAATGAGGGACTAAACATAATATACTAGTAGACAAGTATACTAGTATTCCAACAAACCCTAATTGTGTGAATCACGTAAATTTTTTGTTTCTTGTGCCCCAAACATGCCAAACATGATGCTTGCAGAACTTTATTTACTCTGGAAATTGATGAAGAATAAATGGAATGCATACTCTCACAATATATTCGCTCAAACTCGTAAAGCATGAAAATCTCAACTACAACACCACTTACAGTTACAGAAACACCACCCAATCCTCTGTGGTTGCTAATAACAACATTCCATCCTTGCTTTGCCGTATTGAAAGCGAGATGTTTTAGATACTGCATCATATCAAAAAGAAATAAAATAACATCATATTCTTTTGATTAGTAGCAATCTCAACATGATAAAAGCTCAATAAAGGCAGGTTCTAACTCACTATCATTAACCGGAGCAATTTAACTGTTCTACCTTATAATCATTAAGAGAGGAATTCACATTTCATTCCTATTTATTCGTTTTATTGAGTCCTGAATCTCTCCTAAGCTAGTAATTTGAATACAGAGTCTAAACTATCCAGTGTACAAAGAAAAGGTTTGGAAACCAGGCCAAAATTGGAGTCATCACTGATACCCATACAGCTCACACCACTATTGGACAGTAGGGAAGGAAAGTCACAGACTCACAATAAACCAAAAAGTGCAGCCACCTTCAATTACTCAATTTCCCTACGGCTGACATCGCAATTAAAAAAAAGGAAAGTTACAATGTAAGAAGACTCTCAGTTTTAATGGTCCTCGAACAGTCTTGAAGTCATTACCTACTTCTTAGACAAATCATACACTAAAACATCACCACTGACTATAGTACGCTGAAGATCCACAAGCCAAAAAGTAGCTTGCCATTGTCCCAAACTCAGATAGTTGGACATGATTGGTGGATTCACATTTCAAGAAGCCATAAGTACTTCAAATTTCAAGTTGAGAGCAAATGCACAAAGGAATGATGACACTGCAATGGAGAATACGCAACACTATGACAACATTAGAAAAGTAAAACAAGAGTTATTTGTTAATGTAACAATCAGAAAGGACAAGTCGATCATCAACTGTTAAAAATAATAAATTGAGATTCTAAGAATTTACTAGTTGAGCTTTCAAAAACCGGTAAAAAGTTTTGATGTTCTAAATCTACTTTCTTAGTAACCAAGTGAAAGAACTTACCTACAAAGCACCATAATTGAAACCAAGTTAAGAAAAACACACCCAGACGTATAAGAGTGCTAGTTGGGAGGAGCCCATGGTATTTAGAGTATAACGTTAGTCTAGTTCGAGATCATCAAATGGGTATTTGCTTCTTTCTCCAATTACTTCTTTTAAAAGATAGCTTTGATTTAAACCCTCATTTTCTTTTCCTGTCTTCCTTAATCAAATACAGTAAAAAAAAGAACTAGCCCCTCAAAATAGTATTTTCTAACGGGGCGGTTCTAGGGACACCTAAAAAAATACCCCATAGTTCCTGATCAAATTTTGATGATCCGAGCAGTTCAATGTGTTTAAAATGTGTTTTTAAGGGTACTCATGAGAAATCAACACACACAAAAAATACTAAGAAGGGCTTATCCGTGCAGTTTTTCATAAACCAGTTTCTGTCTGCATTCATGAAAAGCTACTCAGATCAAGTCCTTCCTGATTTTTTTTTTTTGCCGATTTCTCGCCGGTACCCTTAAAATCACGTTTTAAACATATTGAACAGTTCGGAACATCAAAATTTGATCGGGAACTATGAAATTGAGATTCGGGGTGTTATTTTAGGTGTTCCCGGAACCGTCCCGATTTTCTAATTTACATAGCTACTGTATTTTTAGTTGTTAGAGATGATTTTATAACTTCATTTTTTATAACAAGAGAATTCATGAACAACTTGTTTTGTTTTCCTTTTCAAGTATTGGTAATTTGATGAAGTTAAAAAAATTTGAATTTCATTCAAATTTGAGTTGTTTGTCTCTCTTATCTCTACCCCCATCTTCACCCCCTTCCACCCGATAACCTCCTTATCTTCTTCTAAGTTTTGCCCATCATGACCACCCAATGGATGTGCCATCCCTTCAACACCAACTTCAAAATTCCTACACCAACCCCCAAAATATCATCTTGACGCACAATCAAAACCTCTACTATATGTAATACAAACTCATCCACAAGTAACAAGTGGTGCTTGCATGGTAGATTCCATCTACAAACTCAGAAGTAACCAATTCAAGAAAATTAGGAAAGTTAAGAACCTAGGAGGCGAAGTTGATTTATTCAAAACTCAAAAAATTTTGTACTCCCTTTGTCCCTTGATAAATGTCCATGTACCTATTCCAGACATTTTAAAAAATCATTTATATCTTCTGAAGTTTATTCATTATATATATATATATATAATATGAATCTTGTTTGATAGGTCTCAATTCGTTCTATTAGACAAAGTTTTGAAAATTATAAAAAATGTATAAATTGAAAGATATAATTAATTTAAAAATAACATGAAAAAGTGCATTTGGACACTTATTTAGGGTTGGAGAGAGCATTAAGTTGAAGAAAAATGCTTCCAAGAGCTTAAGTACAAAAGAAGCAAACTTAAAGGGCAAGGTGAGACAGAATAACTTTAAAGGTACAAGTGAAATAATAGTAAAACTTAAAGCGGTAGAGTGCTATTTTAAGCAACACCACATATCCAAAGCACCAGAAACATAAGGAAGCACTTGAAGACATTAATAGAAAGAGGTATGACATAAATAAAACATACAGCAGAAGCAGAATCACTTGTTAGTCCAGGTATGACTACCATAATAGGAGTTGTGTCATCTTTAGCAATTGAGCTATTCCGGTATACGCCCTCTCCTGAAACTGTACGATAAATGGACCCATAAATGCATGGAACATTAGCAGTTAACCACGTGACGTAGGTAAACTATTAATCATGCATCACCCTAATTACATGCGCATCAAAACTGTGTAATATTGGAGTATTCATCAAAATGTTCATGGTCCCAGTCGCATTGCAACATAAGCTTCTAACACGACAATTATGTTTACAACATCTAGTATACTCTATTCAATGATATTATAAACAAATTATTTTGGGAAACCAAAATATATATTAATCTCAAATCAGGGACCATGAGTGAATAGGACAACCGCCACCGCATAGAAACAGCTCAATCTAGGAGAGAACAAATTCTGATCGCATTACACAGACAGACAAAGATAGACTCTTTAACTTTTTTTTAACCTTAGGGGCTTCTAGTGAATGTAGAGATGTATGATGGAATGAAACAGAGAGGCGAAGAGTTGATCAATAAAGCGATTCAACATGACAGAAAATGGAAAAAAAAAAAACAGGAAGAACTGAAGGATATCACTTGGACATAGATTAAGACCAGATATAATTCGAAATTAGATAATGTGGTTTCCTTCTTTACCAGCCAGTGTGCTACAGGCGTAAACCCATGGGTAGTTACCAAAAAAAGAACATTAGCTTCCGGCTCTTTCAGTGTGCTGCAGGCTTAAACCCATGGGTAATTACCACAGAGTCCAAGATAAGTACTACCCAAACTCCATACACAATTGGGGCAAACATGTTTAATGATGGATAAGTATACCAATTCGTGATGGATAAGATTAAGAAACTACAGCATGACAATCATAAAATGCAACATCTTCGCATGGAAATGACATCCTATGTTCAAGGATATGGAATAGTAACCAACAAACCATTGAAGTCCAACCTTCCCAGGTAAAAATCTAAAAAAGTCACCAAATCACGCAGAAAAAAGCCAGAACCAAGTAGTTTCTATTGAAAGGGTGCCATTATCTACATTGGAGACAATAACAGGCCTAGCCTACAATGTCTGATGTGAATGTATTTGGCAAGTGTCGTCAGCTGTAGAGTCATTTAAGAAGTGTTGTTATATATTACCGTCAGTATTCAACAGCCAATCCAAAGCAATTGTACCACCATCAGATGCATGAAATAAATGTCTGAGATAACAAGTTAAAATAGATGTTAGAGGGAGACACTGGATTACCTTCAAAGACTAAAGCTGGCAAACACACAAACTTTTCCAAGAGATTTGAAAACCAAAACAAAAAATTAATTAATTAATAAAACAAAAACAATTAGGAAAATCAAACATATTGATTTAGGATGATCATTTCGATGCCAAAAGAAGTATTCTCTTAGAAGTACACAAGAATATCATTGTTTTGAAACTAAAAATGAGACAGTGATGTTTGAAGTAAAGCTGAAAAAGTTATTACATGAAGAGCAATTACGAAATACACAGTGCTTTGGCACATCAGAGAATGGTCTTGCAACCCTGCCCCACAGTAACTGCCACAGAGGCTCCTTACTACTGACAAGTAGAGAGTACAGCAAGATCGAGGTAGTGTTCATCCTAAAATTTAACAAATCTTTGGGCAAAGCAGCATATAAGGAAAAGTATAAGAGAAAATGTCAAAGCTGTATAATCTACACTCCAACAGAGTCATTGTTTGATCGATAGTGTTTTCCGAAAATGTTCAGACGCATTGTGAGTTCTTGATCCAACACTACACTCCAAAAGAACTACATATTCCATGTATGCCTCATACTGTTGCACATGTTAGTCCTACAACAATTCAGATTTACAAAGTTTTGCTTCCCAGATTAATCTGAAAAAACACTCATGACTGCATTTGGAGCATTACCAACCACAATTTCCTTGGTGGACGTTATTTTTGTCTCCTTCTCCTTTCTCCTTTTTTTAGAATAACCTAGCCTGACATGAATTCCTTCCATTACGTTTTCATTCTGGGCAGAACTATTTTAAAGAATGATTCATCCATGTTTTTAAAAGAAAGTGTACTTAAAGTATCATCCAGTTGAACATGAGGATACAAATCTAACATTCCTGATCATAAAAGGCAAGCCTCACCGTCTGTAGCTAAAAGCAGGAGGCCTCCCAAAGAAATTCAAGAAAGTAGTCTGAATATGAGGACTCGCGAGCCAAGGTGTCGCTAAATACCTACACATATCAAGTACCAATAAATCAACCAAACAAAATCACCCAAAAGTTGACGTATACTCATGTACAAAGAGCCAAATATATATTCAAACATAATAAGCCAATGTTGGGAAATAGTAGAGAAACATGAAAGTTTAATATTAGGGGTGAAATAAAAACCGACGGACCAAAAAAACCGATTAATCGGTTCATTTTTTGGTCGGGGTAAGGGCAGAATTTTTCCGGACTGATTGATTTTCAGTTCGGTCTCAGTTTCCTGGAAATTTTGAACAACCAAACCGAACCAAACCGAAAATGGACCGAACCGAACCAACTATATAATTTATATATTTCACATTAATCTCGACCGTTCATCTATTTTCTGTTTAATCTCGATCGTCCATCAAAAACCCTAACTCTCCTCTCACACATTTCATCTCTATCTCTCATCTCAGTGACATTTCAAAATTCTGATCACATCTCAGTGACAAATAGGTTGGAGAAAGGAAATTTTTACAAAGTTATCCTGGCAATCAAGCAAGTTTTAATAACGGCCTGCTTATATCAAAATGCTATAGGGTGGAATAGAGGGATTTCATTGAGTCCTAAGGTTATTATTATTTTTTGGTAATTAAGTCCTAAGATGTTACAACTGTGTGTGTAGTTTCTGTATTTGCAACCTTAGTACCCAAATGGAACTCCTTCAAATTTGGAATGTGATTAAAAAACAGGTGGAATGCGATTGAAAACATGGTTGAAAAACCTAGTGAAAACTGGTAAAAAAAACTGGTGAAAACAGGGGGAAAAACAGGATCACAACTTCACCTTATGGGTTTGGGCCATTTGGCCCATTTCGGGCGGGCCGAAATCCCCTGTTGTTTGGAGAAGAAAAGTGTATAGGGTAATTAAATTAACCCTCACACATAATCATTTATTTATATAAAGAGATAGTTCATTACACAATGTAATCAAGCAATGTGGAACTAAACACAATATACTAGTATACTAATATACTAGTATTCCAACACTCCCCCTCAAGCTGGGAAATAGATATCACACAAACCCAGCTTGTCACATAACATCTCCAACCGGGACTTAAATAATGACTTGGTGAATATGTCAGCCAATTGAGCATTTGTAGACACGAAGGGAGTTGCTATAACACCATCAGTCAACTTCTCTCACACCAGATGACAATCAACTTTGATATGCTTAGTCCGCTCATGAAACACGGGGTTGGATGCAATGTGAATTGCTGCTTGATTATCACAATACAAATTCACAGGCAATTGCACATTGAATCCTATCTCCTCGAGAAAAGATCACACCCAAACAATCTCACATGTGGTGTGAGCCATAGCTCTATATTCTGCCTCTGCACTAGACCGTGCAACCACGGTCTGTTTCTTACTCTTCCAATTAACAAGATTGCCACCAAGAAAAATACAATATCCAGTGGTTGACCTCCTGTCAGATGGGCCTCCTGCCCAATCAGAATCAGTGAAGGCCTCAATGCGCAAATGACCATTAGCTCTATAAAATAGACCAAGTCCAGGATGAGACTTGAGATACTTGACAATTCTAAGAACGGCCTCCCAATGTGGCAAACGAGGAGCAGACATAAACTGAGTCACAATACTCACTGCAAATGAAATATAAGGACGTGTAATAGTGAGATAATTCAGTTTATCAACCAAACGGCGATATTGATCAGGACTAGATAGTGCCTCCCCTTGATCAATGCATAGTTTGACATTGGGATCCATAGGGGTATCAACAAGTTTTGCCCCCAACAAACCAGTCTTATCTAAGATATCCAGCACATATTTCCTTTGCGATAAACTAATACCAGCTTTAGATCGTGCCACCTCGATACCTAAAAAAGATTGCAATCTACCTAAGTCTTTAGTATGAAATTGACTCTGCAAAAAGATCTTCAACACATCAATACCTTTCTGGTCGCTATCCGTAATAATAATATCATCGACATACACAATCAATAACACTTTGCCTCGAGTAGATGTGAGAGAGAAAACAAAATGATCAGACTGATCCACATGAGATAAAGTTAGAAAATAGGGTAACGACTCATGAAACGTAACATTAGCACAAACAAACTCGCGATGCAGAGTGGGAGAATAACATTTATAACCTTTTGAGTTTGAGAGTACCCCAGGAATACACACTTGATAGAGCGTGGACCAACTTTATTGCGGCCGGGATCAAGGGCATGAACATAACACGCGCTCACAAAAATTTTAAGAGGTCAAGAATATAAAGAACAATCAGGGTGCAAAATACTATAGGGAATCTGGCCCCCAAGAACGCGAGAGGGCATGTAATTCACGAGATAGCCGACAGTAAGGACGGTGTCGCCCCAAAAGGATCTGGGAACTGTCCTCTGGATTAAAAGGGCTCGGGCAACCTCTGTCAAATGACGTATCTTGCGTTCGACAACCCCATTTTTTTGGAGAGTGCGAGAACACGAAGATTGATGAAGAATACCAAGGAGGCGTGCACAGGAGTTGTCGTGAATGGAGGTGGTTGATTTAGGGTTGGAGGAGGCTGCCGAGAATGGGTTGGGTGATGTCGGCACTGATTTATGGCTAGGGTGGCAGGTGGCTATGGTGGGAGGTGGAGGTGGAGGTGGTGGCTGTCGACTATGGTGGTGGCCGTCAGAGGTGAGGGTTTAGGGTTTCAAGGGCGGTTTAAGAACCCGCTCTGATACCATGTTGTTTGGAGAAGAAAAGTGTGTAGGGTAATTAAATTAACCCTCACACATAATCATTTATATTTATATAAAGAGATAGTTTATTACACAATGTAATCAAGCAATGTGGGACTAAACACAATACACTAGTATTCCAACATCCCCGACCCCACTCGAACCGAACTGAACCAAACCGAAATAATCAGGTCAGGATCGATCCTGGAAATAATTACCCCGAACCGAATCGGTCCTTGAAAATTTCACTCCGAACTGACCGAACCCGAACCAAAATCACCCATAGTAAATATCCAAATGAAGCACCAACAATAAATAAACTCAAACACACCAACAAGAAGCCGATGAAAACCCGACCTATTAGAAGCCCATGCACCGCTTGAGCGAATTGAAAAACCCCATCCAAATAGGGGTTCCGGCATTGCTTCACCTTCGACCGCACACAATATTACTTTAAAACTGTTTCCTAGTGTGAGAACAATCCTTCTTTAAATAACCAAATATTTGAGCAACTTGGGTGGACCAAAAAATAACCCTCTCCACCCAGGTAAGGACGTGGGGTGGTTCACATCCATATCCCCTAACCTGTATATATGCACTCCTTCCTTGAGTAATTTAACCTTGTGTGACCTACACCTTCACCTAGGTGCTTGCACTGCTTGATTTGAGTGCCCACGAATTTCAACTCATGGTGCCCGCACCCACACACTAAGTGTCTACCACAGCTCCATCTCTCCTGATGATGCTCGAGCCCATCTTGCAATATGTCCACCTTCTCCTAATACGTGTGACCACTGCCACACATTAAACCTACGTAGAAAGATACCCGCCTCCTTGGTACACCTCTTCTGTCTTAATTTATATTTAAAGAGTTTCTGTGGTAAACATACAGGAACCTCTGGCCAGTATCCACATTTATTGGTTCCCCTGCTCACCCATTACTTTCACTACTCGTTTGAGAGTAGCTCCACTTGCAACAACATACTCCATGAGTTAGTACAAATTGCCAATCATTTGCATCTTCCCCATTGAATGAACTAGATTTCTCCAAAACACGTTTGATCATCCTTGATAAAACTAAAACATCATTGACCATTCCCACTTACGTCAAATGACTCAAATCTACAGACTAGAAGTTTACAACTTTGACCCATACAGTAACCTTGGGAACATGTCTACTTAGAATTTCATCTGTCACACACATGCTGTCCTAATAGAATTTCACCTTTCCCCCATGCATACGCTTCCTTAACCAATCCAATTATGATTCCACCAACAAAGGGAGGCCTTCTCTGATGTTGAAAGGGAACCTCCCATGCTATGCATTTAAGCCAAAACTAATGAAATCTTACACAAGGGAACGCATCGCACAGTGGTTTTTGACATTTACCAGTTCCTTCCTCCAACCTGCTTTTCACTGTTACAAATTTTCTCTGTTGTTGTGTGAAATCTTTAAGTTGCTGACACCACCTCTACCAACCGCGCACCCAGAATTAACAACTTTGAGCTCTGATCCAACTTGCTGCGATTTTTACACCATCCCATCCATGTTGGCTTGGCCCAAATTGCCAACATCCTAGAGATAGATAAATTAACTAAGTCCAACAGCTGGGTCCAACCATGCATATCAAGCTATCTAACACCCTCTCTCACGTGTTACCCCGTCGTACACATGAAGATGCAAACCTCTAGACATGGAATGAAATAGAATGCAAATAGGGGACAAATGCAAAAGGAGATACTAGAACTCAAGACATCTCTCAACGTGAGCTCCGATACCATGTTAAGTTACAAATTGTCCCAAAAGTTTAAACTGTTACACCATGGGCCTAATAATGTATGCCAAGCGATCTAATGAAAATTCTTGTGGAACCTACAGAATACGTGTGAGATGGAAAAATACTTGAAGCACACCCCCTTCCTCAAGGGTAAGTAAGTTGTGGCTCATCCCAATATCCTTAAGACCAACATGCCTTGGGCTATTTATAAGCCATATGCCTCCTCAAGTGCAAATCCAAAATGCTGTTCTGCCACTACCTTTCCTTGGTCCCCATGCAATAGGACGATAGCCATGTACCTATTGGGAAAACAATATTTCAATGAGAACACAATCTTGCTCCCCAACACCAACTAATTGAAGATTTTCCCAACCCAATTAGTGATTTAATTCTCCTTCGCCAAGCCCAAATATTTGACCAACATGGGTGGTGTCAGGAAAGATTCGACTTCCCTTCGGAGTCTCTGATTTGGATCGTACTTAATTTGGACTTTCCTCTCTGAGACCAACCTAGCCTGCAAGATCAACGACCACCACCAGTTAGTGCCTAACCAACCGTACGCAGCTGGAAGGCACAGTCAATCTCAACTCAAGAGATGGAAAGTGTTACCTCCAAAAGCATAACGTGCAACGTGCACGGACAGGGGATCGTGTAGTAAGTGCTTTGGACCTCTATTGAGACGAATGCAGCACAACCCTTTTTGAAGGGCCGCGAAAGTTGGTTCGATACTGCCTTGCTCGTGAAGGACTTAACCATTTAGTGAATAACAATAATGAAACAAGAAACAACTAAGGTTACTTGTATTGCCGTTTGTATTGCCTTGCCGTGAATAGAGTGACAAAGTACATGAAAAAACAAAAGAAAAAGAAAAAGGACTTGCTAATATCAGAATTAGAAGTCTTTCGTGAAAAAGGAAATGAACGAATTTTGCAAGAAGTGGACAGCCTTCACGCGGTCGAGCTGATTTCCATGCGGATCCTTCGTCTTTACCAGACGGCCTTCACGTGACGAAGTGCCATGTGGACGGCCCGAGCCGGACGTAATCCAACCCAGTCCGACTTGGGCCTAGCTCCACAATACTACTGACTTGGGCTGCACGCCCATCCGAGCGTGCCGGCCCGAACACTTTGTGCCTTGGGCTGCCCGCGTGCTAGGTCCAACAGGTGCTTCGATTTGGCCCACTACAGGTGAACCTAACACCCAGCAGAAATTCGCAACTCTCCCAATTAAGAAAATAATCGGTTTGCATCTGCCAACGGGACTAACCCATTCTACTAAGAGGAGTGCGAGGGAAAAAAAAATGGTAAAGAAAAGACCTTAAAGTGTAAATAGACTCAATCCTCCCCTCATCAACTTCTCGTCCTTTTCAAATTCCACACGAACCTATCACTACCAAAATCAATTAACAACCCTAGGAATTGAGAAAAATTCAAACTGCACACTAACCCATTACTCTAAAAATCAGAAAACACCAAAAGAAATCAAAATTAGAAAAAAATGTTGGACAATTACATACACACCTTCCATGAAGAATTTTACACTTGGAGGCCACACCTTCGTAGATCTCAGAGCACGAATTGTACGTCAGTGACACGGGACTTCCACGGAATCCCGTGAGAAGATCTTCAAGCAAATGGAATTCCAAGAAGTTGTACAGAACAACAATCAGAATACACAAAAGACCCAATGCGTAGTGCGAAATGGGAATCATCGAGATCGCCTCGAAGAGAAGTCCGTAAGGGTTATCAGAGCAATCCATGGTCAGAAGGGAGAGAAAAATGAAATCCTACAAAATGCAAGTAGTTTTTGATGGTTGGATTTGGTGAGCAAATTCAGGAAAAAATGAGGGATATCTGAGTGTTGGGTAGAGGTGGTTGAGGAGAGAGAGTGAGAGGTGGGAAGGAGATGAAGCTATTAATGGCAGATAGGGAAGAGACGTCTGGAGTCTGTCACCATTCCACGTCAACCCCCAATTCAATTCGCGTACAAAAGCTAGCTCGCGCTCGCTAGCTCAGGTACGTCCGTGAGGAACGGATCTGGCACGAACGCATATGTGGCTGTCCACATGGCAGTCCAAGCCGAAATAATGGGCCCAATAAACCCAGCTTTTCCCTCTCTAGCTAAATTGAGCGGGTGATGAAGAAGTATTTTAATTCAAAACATTCCGGTC